>DWPA01000099.1:0-34446 GCA_018251375.1 Calpodes ethlius
CTATTTATTTCAATGATACATTATTATTTAAATTGGACACCTCAATAATATACCGAATAATTATTTTTTTGTAAACAACTGACAAGCGGGTAGACCGACAATACAAACCTGGCCATCCTATTGTTACCTAAGCGAGCATCGGACGGTCACACCTTACGGTACGCATAGAATACTGTAAGGGCAACACCAAAACCATCATTGCCGTGTCACTGGCCGCAGAGGAAGTGCCCGCATTATCACGGTATGTACGCACGTGCTCCGTTATCGGCAGATAGATTTTCGCTGTATTTCCGGTCGTTCTAAAGATATCCGTTAGTCTAGTTGGTCACTCATCAATCTGTAATGTCTCCACAGATGACAACATCCCGATTGACCGACTGATCACTGAATCAGTCCTCGTTACCCGCCGTCACGCTCAATGATCAAACCTTGGGTGTAAAGTTAAACTTTACTCCTTTACCTTTTTTATTTACTTTAGTTAACTGTAAAATCATTAAACTAGATGTATTTTAATTAGGACATCTGCCCCAAACATCCCATTTTCGTAAGCAATGTTGTCAGGCATAGGTTACTTAAGATAGAGAATATCAGTCCAGTTTAGTAAAAGATACTAATCAGTTTGTAACTATTATTATAATTAAAGCGTGATGACGAGTGATCGACGCAGACTATTCGGCGTACGACGCGACAATGCGACGACGTGATGACCGCCGCGCGACTCGTCGAGCTCGGATTGGAGCCAGGTGGAAATTGGTTTCACTGATTACCGATCTCATTACAAAAACTAAGTTATCGTCGTTTAATTAAGTTGCTAGATCGGTTTGATAACGAGAAGGTTAATTAAGTAACGGGTTATTAAAGATATGAAATACCTATTACATTTAAATCCTATTGACCCTGAATACTAAGCGATCGACGGAGTGAAGGCGCCGCTAATTGACAAACATTTTAAAAAATATATTATGTACGGAACGTGTTGCGTTTTGGAAATAATTCATAAGTATTTAATTTAGGTATTCAAAATGATAAAAACTTTGCAACTGCTTCTTGAGTAGCAAAAAAGTCAAGTCCGATTTATACATGTTAGGTACTTTATGTTATAAACTAGAGCCTGTCCCGGCTTCGCGCGGGTAAAATCGAGGTTAAAAAAATAAACAATTTTACCCGTTGATTGATGAAGTAGCATTCGATTGATACTTTTTTTCAAATCGGACGAGTATTTTCAAAGATTAAAATGTAAATAAAATGTCACAAACATTAACATAGCGATATTTGGTGTGGAGATAGCTAAGATGAAGAGTGCCATATGCTACTTTTTACCGCGAAGAAATATCTCACATCTGCAGAAAGATCGATTACGATGTATATTTCAGCCTAATGAAAGAAAGTGTTTAACAATAAAGTGTTGCCTGGCAACCAATGATAGAAAGGAATCGACAACCTTTTTAGGCTGTTCTATTTTCACACGCACAAGTAGTAATATAAAATCGTTAATATTTATATGTTGTAGCGTTGAGCTGGGTGCAACTTAACGACCACATGTCCTATAGCTGATGATAATGATGATGACCCCCAGCTCGCCAGTCACTTGTCAACCAAATACATGAGCTAGTCAGTCTACTTTTATGTTGATTAGGTTCCTTTTAGGGTGAGATCTATAAAGATCTATAAATCGTATTTAAAACTAGCTCAGACTAAGCTTTGACTTGAGACTAAACTGATACGGATAGTGTTCACTGCTGTTGTTTAGATTACATTTAAGTTTGATAAATTACTCTTAAACTGTTTTATTTCATTGAACATCAATCTTCATATTATAAATGCGAAAGTGGTTGATGGTTTGTTTACCTTCTTTTACGGCGCAACCGGAGGACGACGAGTACTTTAAGCTACTTTTTACCGTGAATAAACATCTCATTTCTGTGGGAAACCCATTACGATGTATATTTTAGCCAAATATAAGTATGTGTTTAACAACAAGGCGCCTATCAATCAGTGATAGAAAGGAATTGACAACCTTTTTGTTGCTGTACTATTCTCACACGTGTGCAAAGCCGCAGGCTACATGTAGTAATAGAATACCTTTTTATTGAATTTGTCAGTAATTGTGATGGTATTGTAATGTTCGGGCTGAAAGATGGGGATATAAATGAGATGTTTGTGATGCTCAATATTGAAAATTATAAATGTTTTTTATATTTAATAATAAACAATACATGTAAACTTGTTATTGCCTGGTCTGGTACTAGAAATAACGAGAGCTTTTTGGATCTTGTCATTAGTATTACTATAACAGATTTATTGTTTCCAATGTGCAAGCAGTGTACAAAAACGTGCCATGTCAAATATTTTAATTGTTATCTAACTCAAATGACATGACAATCCGCAAATTTAAATGTCAAATTGTAAGTGCGGAGATACAGTAAAGCGTTTATCACGTGCGTGATGACATGAGCTAGTTTTTTATCACGTCATACAAACAGACAAAGAGAAAGATTTTATCAACGAGAGCGGAGCAGCACACAGCCACGCCGGGAGGCGCTACACACCGGACGACTCGTGGCTTGAGCAATCGACACGATATTTATGATGTTGTTTCTTCTGTTTGTGACTGTTTTGTTCATAAAGAATATAAGAATACGTTATTTAGGTATAGAACTACAAAAATATAGGTTAAGCGTAGACTTTACACAACTGCCCTACAAAAATGGAGACAATGAGGTATGTTAATATGTTGAACTCTAATAATAGATATCTACACACATCCGTGTCGAAACGACAACCTCCTTTTTAAGTAGACTAATTATGCTAAACGAATTGCTCTGGATTTCTAGTTTCGAGTTATCTGAAACGACACGTCGTAACGATAAATCGTGTGGCATGTGATATAAGTAATGTTTATGTAGCGAGCCGGTCCGCGCCGAGACCTCGTGTTCAATTCTGATCAGATGCAGATGTTTAGTAACACACATGCGGGCCCAATCGAACACATGAGTAGGTACAGCACTTATTTTTTATTTTTCACGAGCATCTGTCTTATTGTATGCAGATAGGACTGACTGTAATACTGATTGAATTTGGTGTATGACACGTCTGTGGGCTGCTGGAGCCGTAAATGAGCATCGTTATTTCATTCATTGGCAACGACAATATTTATTGAAGCGACGATTTTACAAAATAACGACGTTCATGCTATCAGATTACAGTAATCAGTGAATGTTATTCAATAAGTATTTAAAGAAAGCATTAATTCGAAGAATGCACTTAACCAATATGCAAAGGTACCCTTGGGATTAGACATATATATATATATTTTTAACACTTTGAAGATCATACCAAAAATAAACTGGTGAATATAAGAATATATTAATATTCTTCTTAATATTGCAACATAGGTTGTACTGGGTGAAGTGAAGATGTCGGGTTGGAGGATGCCGCGTTATATCGATAACATCATTATCATTATATCCATTAGCAACTACTTGATGGAAGTGCTAACGTTCTATAACGTGACCAGTTTTCGTGCGACGGTATTGTTGTACTGCCGTCAAGAGTATAGTCGCGTGTCACTGTCGTGCATTTAAAGATATTGGTGAGCCGTTTTTGTATTTTTCCGAAGGCTGTGTAACGCCGACTCATCTCGCAGCGCTTCAGGCGAACGTTCTAAAGCGTGGAACGTCAGCCGCGACGAGTATCCATTGAAAAAACGTTGAACGATCTCAATGCGCTGTGACTGTCTAGTGTCGACGGTTCCGGCCCGCCCCGCGCCCGTCAGGTTCAATTCTCAGTAATAAAACTGTAATTGATCGACGTCTGTACATGGAATGTACGCAATATCACATAACAATGTTTTATAGTTATTTTTTCTCCTTGTCTGTGCGTTCATTCTCTATAATTTGAGACGCGGTTTAACAGATTTCTTTGACGTACATGACAAACTTTATCGTAAAATTTTGTATTATTTTATATTTAAATCGGTCAAAATTTAATGTCAGCTCAGTTTTTAACATTTGTTCGGGTGTACTTGTAGATGTCGCGGACGTTTGTACATATGGAGGCAAATAATTCTACAAGTTCCTAACAATAACGGAGACGTGAGATGAGAATCTGAGATGCGTGTCCAGTGTAGGGAAGACATTTAGATTACATGCTTTAAGTAGAGAATTCAGGTTTAACCGGATTCATAATTTCTGCCGCAACTACAGGCGGGCCGTCTGTCGCCGGTCACACGAGGAGTTCACGCAATCCTAAATTACATTGTTTGGGCGCTCCGGAGCTCGGTGCGCAGTCGCCGGCTTCGGATGAGGTTACAGTTGTCTAGTCTATCCGGACTCGAGGACGCAGCGGGACAGCCGATCCCATTGTATCAAACACGTGCTGCTTAAATATATTAAAGTTATTATCAACATTTAGTTTTTATTGTATGCTTCAAGTTTCAGGTTAGCGTCTTATGATGTGTTTATTGTAGCTGATGTGTCACTACTTATTACGGAAATAACATTAATTATAATTGTGCTATCGTGTTGCAGCCATCAGGTGTTGGGGAACGTGAGTTGAGTTCCTACGGGATACTTGGGAACGTGGGAAGTCGTGAAGCTGGACGCGGCGCTTTAAGCGACAATAATGACACGTTTTTAGATTGCTAACTGTATAATTATATTGTGTGGATTACTGACATTATGTTGACATCATACATTATTACAAATGTAAGGTAAAATAACTTAAAAGTAAAAAATTACCTTCGAATAAAAAAAAATAATAAAGGGGCGTTATTCCGTGAATGTGTTCTGGAAAAAAAGGTATAAAGTGCGTATAAAACGCAACAGTTATTCACATAAGTGTATAGAATTTTCGTTAAGAATGTAGTTAAAAATGTATTATAAGAAATAATTTAATAATACATAATTGACAAATGATTAAACACGATATCTAACTATTATTAAATATTGCGTTTTAGAATACACATATATATTAAATACACATAAATATTAAAATCGAATATAAATACCGCAAATTCTAAATTATTTCATAGATGAGTATAGTAGTACAACGATGTCTTATTTTATATTGATGCCTTATTGTGATGTTAAACATAACAGTATGTGTATCAAAATTTCGTAATCGAGAACATCAGTACATCAATATGTAGTACAAAAAACGTATATCACCGTCAACAGCTATACATTGGCCTGAAACAGGGGTACAGGCGACAACAACACGGTGACGCAATGTTTTTCGCGCTTTCTTTTGTGAATTGCCGGAAAGCCCCGATTCCGCGTGACGCACAAAACATTAATAAAATATTGCGTGATATCGTGATCCGCGAGACATCGATTGAAATATTCTGCGAAACAATAAATTCGCCTCGTGACTCGGCGGTGTAATATCCCGCGGAAGGTTTTGTCCGATTTACAAACCAAATCCACGTAGACCAGATGGCAATTGTTTACAATGTTAATTGAATTACGAGTTACGCATATGTAACTATGTACCTATGTAACTTGTTCGTTATATTAAGTGTTATTGTTATAAGGCTCAGTATCTATAACTTCTATATACTTATCTACTCACAACATCACTCAGAATTATTCGCTCGAGGTCTCATCGATAACCCGCAATTTCCTTTCAGAATCAGTCGGATTCCATAATAATTCTTCTCATGGATCAGTGTGGGCCAGCCTTCGCAGACTTTGACAAACATTATGTTAAGCTACGCCTATAGAAGTTTCATGGGTGAGTATTTATATATTTTAATTACTTGAGCAAAATATATTTATATTAGGTCAAATGATTCACATTTAGGACATTTTTTTAAATTTGTTATAAAAATAGGTACATAAAAGATTGAGTTTAGGTTTCACTGAAAACACTCCCTTATATTGTCGTCCAATATTGTTGTCATTCTTTCAAACTGTTTGTCATTTTGAAAACATTCTCAGTTCATTCCGATGCCAATAAAACAACAAAAGGTATGACGAATACAGAGCGAGGTCGGCTTACGTTGGTGGTCGTATCATTCCACGTAGAGTTAGAAGTCCATTGCAGCTTTTTTCTTCAATAAAATTATACCATTAGATATCGCTATAAAAACAAAAAAAACTAAGTCGGGCCGGAACGCTAGCTATTCGCCCAGTCGCCAGTCGCTGCGGTATGAACGGCCATAAAAAATATAAATTTTTAATCAATTTGCACAGAGCATGCGATATTACGAATACAGAGATTTTATTACCTGCCAGTACCTGTTATACATTCTTGTTTAGCTTCACAACGTTTATGTTTGTGACTGTACTAATTAAATTAACAAGTGAAATTGGTGATTGTATGTAGATACTCCGTTAGTGGCGTGTGAGATATTTTCTGGATTTATGCAATTATAGGTATCTAATACGCAATACCGATTGCTTTTTATGACCAATACCAATCTGACATACCTCATTTAAATATGACTGAGTGACAGCGCCGGCTCTTTTCTCGCTCCTGCTTGGGTCCGGTTCGATTTTTTATCCTTTCAAAAGACTTTATTTAACTTGCAATATTTGTTAGTATGTTTGTTATGGTAAAATACAGATTGATATTCAGGGTCGGCTCCAGATGATGAAACTCCTCCATGCTGAAGAGCAGTTACTTTTCTGCATTGTAAAAGCGTAGTGTTAGGTTTTTAAGCTATTCATTTATTTAATTATAATAATTTAACATAAGTAGCACGTGGCTCATCTAAGCCAACGTCTCGGTAGTAAATTAATTGAAGTACAAATCTATTCCAAACACGGACCGCACCGAACCAGAGCGGCTCAAAATATGTAGTCGGCTGTCAGTGCTCTCCACATTATAATAAAATATTAATTGAATTAGTAAAAGTTTTAGTAAATAGATTCATCAAATAATATTGTTATAATGTGTAGTTGACAAAACTCGTAGCGCAATAATAATAACTGTTGGAGCCGCGTGTGTTTACAAAAGTAAATATTATTTGGCGAGGGCCGGTTAATGTAGTGTTTTAGTTCAAATAATGTAATCACAGCGAGCGCGTGTCCGCGCTACAGAAATTGTTCATTAATCGATTTCTAGCTTAAAACGACACGAATACTGATTGCTAGTAATCGCAGAACAATTAATTGTGTTAGCATTCGACATGTTGAGGACGATTGCTGATTGGTTCGTTTGAAAATGTCTGAGTACCGAGCGGTAGGTACTTTGAAAGGCTTGGACTGTCGCAGCAAAGTAAACCTAACTTGCTCGGAGACGCACGAAAAGCTATGTGACTGCTCGCGCTTATCCAATCTCAGACTGCGTCAGATTCATATTCTAAGTCCTTATCATTTTATCATTTAGGTAATTTTTAAATATACTTATGTTCGACACTTTTTGCTTTCATAACACTATATCGGATATCGTCGAAGAATTATCATTGTGAAGGAGAAACGGCAAAAGATCCGCTATGCTGTTAATATATTATATCTTGTGATTGTGTTAATATTATTCATATTTATATACGAAAAATTATTTGAAAAAAAATAAGACGCCGTAGATCCTATAACAATAGTTTTAAGACTTCTCAGACAATCAGAAGCTATTTGATTAATTTTAATGCGATTTTCACTGACTTATCGTAGCAAGCGTGGGATAACATTTACAGACATTTCATTAATTGATAAATTACAAAGTTTTTAAATTTAATGCTAGTGCAGTCGGTAGTGGTTTATAAAATGATAGTTTTAAAGTTGAAAATGTTACTTAATCAGAATAGATTTACCTCCGGCATTGGGCTCCGGTCTGCCGGCTGGGCAGCGGGAAAACAAACAAAGGCTTTATCAATTCGTCGGAAATTCCTGGCGGACCGCGGCGCCGCGGGCGATTGGTCAAACTATGTTTACAATTAGGGCTTCCTTCCTGAACCGTTAGTTTTACAATCATCTACAACAACACAGCTACAGTATCCACTCATTTATTTTACCTCCAACAACTTTAGAAGTTCTCTACAAATAACGCCAAGGTTGAGAGGTAGAAAAATCTTTGACGATTCGCCTGAAGCGGTACCGGTGCGCCTTTAAACTTTCCCGTGAAACACGTCGCTTTAACTTTGAATTTCAGCGAACACGGAGGAATGGAGCGGCTACATATTGCCATAAATAAAAAACCGGCCAAGTGCATGTCTTGCCGCGCGCCGCACCGGGTAGCGCTCCATAGTTGTAAGTTGTTCGACTATTACTCGTTAACTTTGTTCTAATTCAGTTCTAACCTTGTAGATAATAAGAAAATTATGAACAAACCAGTGATTTGATAGAACTCCATAATGTTTTGGAACGCCAATATAAGAAACCGGACCGTTGTTTTAATTTTGCGCAGTTTTTTTTCTTAAAAATGTATTTTGTTAACGATGTGTATCGCCGGGCTGGCTATTAGGTGATCGATTATGTCTTGTTATCTGTGCGACGCGGCGGCGGTACGACACGGTAGATGGATCGTGTCGTGACGTGCGGTGCTAATTCATCTTATTTATTAATACCGCGATAAGCAAGTAGAAGTCGGGCATCAGAAACTCGATTAATAGTATTTGAAACGCTTTATTTTTAGTTGACAAAATATCAAGATTGTATTCTTCGGATTATAAATGATTGACAATTCTTTTTTTATGCTCACAGATAGAAAATGTTCAATAAATAAGCATTATTAGGATGAGATGTAACGCCTTATGATTGAAAGTAATGTTCGGTTCAAGACATAAAACCTAAAAATATACACAGGAGTGAGTATACTGTTTTTCATATAAATGGCCGACTAGCGGCCAGATGCACCACCTAGGTAAGCGGTTACCGCCGTCCTTGGACGACAATGACACCGAAACCATCGAGTAAGCACCCACGCGTTGCCTCGAAGGAAGTGGCACTTGCTTATATTTGGCTCTCCGATTTTGCAACTGAAACATGTAAAAACAGTTACATCTGATTCTAGGAGTGTCTGAGGAGGTTAGGTTACGCCGAATCTATATACCTTACCATCAGTACTATCGGAATGTAGCTCAGCACACTGGGAACATGAACAGTGGCCAGCATCCTCTAAGTTGGTTACACTGGTTTTTTATTATTATGAAAATATTACTACTTATTTGGAGGACCATTAATTGGAGGTGCGTGCAGATTTCCCCTCAGGTCCCCGTGGTAGAGGGATCAATGTTGATCTCGAACCACTACGCTAACACTGTACAATTATAGTTCTCCCACATCTGTTGACTCTACAGAACTCTCGCGTCGTCGTCACGGTCGTCGAGCTGAAAATACCACATGATATCGAAACTTACTAAAACAACATACATAAACGTACATGAAGATATGCAACTTTAATCGAAGATGGATAGACAAAATATCGACATGACAAATTATATTGAACTCGAATTTGACAAAACCACTACCATTTCGACTGTCTCGCTTTGCCAATAATAAGCCAATGCCTGCAATCTACGTAATATACTTACTCCTGTTTTGGGTTAAACACAGACGCAGCGGGAGGTAAGGAGATAAAATATATTTAGAATGTTAATGCAAGTATCAAAATATAATTTATTAATTAGTCGTTACGACATTCTCTTTAATATTGCCAAATGAATTTATTTCCTTGTCGAAAGTCATATTTTTTAACGTTAATTAACTGTACGGTTCGACCCACAGCGAGTGGCGATAAGCTGTAGAGGAAATATTAAACAGAACTAAAAATTCAATACTTACCATGTACAATAGCTAAAGGAAAGTCGAGGAACTGGTCAGCTGGGCTGACAACCTGAGGAAGACAACAGTCACCCGCTGGAGTTAGAAGGCTCAGCACTGGTCTCTGCAATTAAGGGAGGCCTGTGTCCAGAAGCTGATGAATGGAAGCTGAGCCTTTACATTTTTTAGATTATATATAGTGACGGAATTAGGAAGGGGCACGCAAGGCTCCTGGGGCCTCAGTCTTGCTGGGGCCTTACGTTTTCTGCAACAGTTTGATTAAGCAATTAGGCATTATTTACTATTGTGTATTTGAATCACGCCCATTACAAGACTGACAATGCGCGAGTGCACGTAACGTATGTAACGTGCATGTAATTCTTGCGTTAGAGCCATCACGCTGATACCTGTCTCGTTCGCTCCAGTGAATGCTCATTGTTATCTCCTTAATAATGATGAAATTTCGTGACATAAGTATCTACCAACATCACGTAATAAGTAAAACCATAAACATACAATACTTTTTATGCAATTTGTACGCGGATACCTTGCGACTTATTTTACCTGTGACATGACATATTTAAATACTTATACCTTTTCTATATCTCACCATGAGGGATAAAATCTATCCCAGGCTATCTTTAGACGACACTTCATTGATTAATTCGTCATTTTCATCACAACCCATAACTGTTCCACTGCTAGGCTCCGGTCTCCTCACGTAATGTGAGAGATATAAGCCATAGTCCACCACGCTGGCCAAGTGCGGATTGGTAGATTTCCCACACCTTCGAGAACATGATGGAGAACTCTCGGGTGTGCAGGTTTCCTCACGATGTTTTCCTTCACCGAAGCAGGTGATAATTAACTCGTAATACGCTCATAGCTTTTTGAAAATTAAAGGTGCTTACAGGATTCGAACTCACGGCCCCACGTTCGGGAAACCGCCGCTCGAACCACTAGATTAATTCTCATATGTGCATCAATTAATGTACAGTTATTAAATATTTCATAATTACGAAATTATCGCGTATCGTTTCGCCGCCGCCACGCGCGCGCTTTCGGACAGTTGGCGACACTGTGACATTCATTTGGAAATGTCCTAATGGTTGACCCACAAAAAACTTGTCCTAGGTATTTATTAACAAAATAAAATGAATACGGGGGCCGTTAATTAACATTATGCTAAGTGGCTTGTCTCGTGGTGAAATCTGTCAGTGACGTCACTGGCGGCACACACGCACTTGCGGTATGTGGTATGAGGTTGTTAAAATGACCACCGCCGCGCGCCGCACCTATCTTCGATATTCAGTTTCTTTAACGGGTGTGGTAGCCAATACAAAGAGGGGCTATGACGCATTTGCTACTTGAGAAGGCACGGAGCGTACCCACTACATACCTATTCGTAGTTAGTGGTGTTCATCACGCTCCTCAAGTACGGTGGTAGATTAAAACCATTTGATCACGCCCACCGCCGAGAAAGTTGCGAATCAACAACATCGTTAAAGTAGTCTTATCAAATTTTTATCATGCTATACCTGTCTTGTTAGCTGTAACGGAAATGGAAATAAGAATAAGTTGTATTTTTATATACGAGTATTAGTTTCCAGTGGATATCGGCCTAAAATAAAAAATGCAGTAATGTATGCCATAGCCTGGGGCTATTCGTTACTTATCTTGATCAGAATTCTAGCCGGTGGTAGAATTAGATAAAGCATTATATATATATTATATGTGACAACTATTTTAATTGATAAAACCTACTATTTCTAAGCTTAAAAAATAGGAATGAGGAAAAGGGTCTTCGAAGCGAATAATATTAATTAATACACCGATATCTTGAGGAAGACGGAAACTTCCACGCATTAGCGTTCCTTGTTATGTTTTCAAGTGAACTGAATGTGTGAAGCTGCCAACGTGCTAACCCGAAGTTGGCACTCGTCGGCCGACCTTAACCCATGTCGGTCCGGGATGGGAGCAGCACTCCAGGCAAGGGCAGCACGGGACGCGCTATGAAGTTGACGGCCTCGCACGCACACCACCGCACCAACCCACACCGCACTAGAGTAGACCACTCACACCAAGGACGCCGGCTCCGCCGTACCGCTCCGCTGTACGCGCGGCATCTCTTATTGCTCTGTATTGCCAATTTTATTACCGCCGATAGCATTTTATAACGTTGGAACCGTTCATTTCTCGGCCGTAACGATCATAATGGAGCTATTGTGTTCCCAACATGGATATTTAGGTCCTCCTATGATCTAATTAAATTTAATTACTGGCTGTTGGTTAGGGGCGTTCGCTTTAAGTGAAAAGTATGTTCTAACGTTCTTATTGTATTTTATGTAAAAATATCGCGTAATTAAAATATCAATTTAATAACTGGCACTATTATCAGCACATGATATAAATGCCCTGCTTAAAGCTTCTTTGAAAAACAGACTAATCTAGTTTTCTAGAAACTGCTCTTGAAACTACAAATTATTATCCCTTATTAAAAAGACGCTTGAATTCAATCTGTATATTAATTCTGTTTATATACGCACGTAATACTTAAGTACTCCTACAGACATAACTGCCTGTTATGTATTTCACATCTTCAGTGGGAAGTTTGAAATTCTCTGCTTTCAAGATCCTTATCAATATGGACTTGATTTCCAGCTTCCACAATTTAATTAACTCGGGCACATAACTAAGGGCAGAGGGTAGGCATACCATTATTAAATGAATTCCAGAATCGTCGGCGCTGGCGGTGCGGTGCGGCGCGGCGCGGCTCGGCGCGGCGCGGCTCGGCGCGGCGGCCGGCACGCCACCGACCAGAACGACATAAGCTAACCTCGTCCGCTCCATTCCATTCCACTATTTATGATATTCAGCTATTTAAGATTCTCAGAGTATCTCGTGTCAATCAGTAATTGGATTCTGGTGACTTTAATCGAATTACATTCCGAACGCGATCGCAATACAGGAAGAGATCGCTCCGAGGTGCTTCACATTGTACGATCATTTAAACATTTATCTATTCAGTTTATAAAACGTTATCTATGTAACGAATATGTATTTATAGATCATTTAATGTATTTCCTCAAAATAGTTCGTTTTTAAATGTGTCGTTTTCAAAATTATCCTGCATCATGTAGAAGAAACTGCAAAATAAACTACACATCAATTCTTTTTTTTAATTCATACATAGGGAGTTATATTTATTACAGAAATATTCCCCAGACTGAGCGAAGCTGGTTGCTAGGATCGTTATTTCAATTCATCTTTGTTGTATTAAAATTACTTGTAGTAGCTACATATATTAAAATATAAATAAAAATAAATTAGCGTATAAAATAAATTTGATAATTGTTTTAAAACTAAAAACACGCTTTTACAGTGCAAAAAAAGCAACTGTACTGTTCGTCTTCAGCCAACTGGTGGTGAAGTATTACATCATACTTGTCATAGAGATATATTTTATCGAAAAATCTTGTAGGATATGAGAAATCAGTTTTATTTCAGCTTTTAAGAGTTGACCCAAACAAATATATTAACAAACTAATAAAAATTGCAAATGAATTCAAGGTTTTAATAATTATAAGTATGATTATATTTTATTGTTATTATTACATGTTAAGGTCCTAGAAATTGAATAATAATATACGAACGAGTCCTCGCCACGTCCAATTCATAGCAACAATAATTCAGCGGCCCACGTGACACCGCGCTCCTCGTAAATAAATGAGCGATCCAAGCTGTAGCTGCGTACTAGTTACTAGGTAATGGAGGATATACCACCGACACGTAATCAGTCATACGTGAAATGTATTTAACGATAACGTTGACAGATTTCTTATCGTCCCACGTGGAGGTCAAAGAGGTCATGGAAATTGTCAGCACTACTGACGCGTCCATCTTTCGCCTATCCGAGTGTTCCTGTCTAACTGGCGAGCGCTACAAGAGCGCTTCACTGTTTTTAGTCGAGCATTTATATGGAGTTTGAGTGTCGTCGCCTCGTCAACAGGAAGCGGCGCTCGGTTTTTGTGAATAGCGAGCGGACGACGCTATCAGATGTCGTGTCGTGTGTCCGACTTGTCTTTTCCTGTGAAGTTGTTCTGGAACGTGTGTCCGCACTCAAGGACATACTTTGAAACGCTTCAACTACGAGTAGCATCCGAGTGTCCGACACGAATAACCGTAGCGCAGTGAAACGCGCGCGGCTCGCGCAATTCATGACGAGTTGAGCTTAAACTCGTAGTCGATAGTCATTAAGTACGAGCAGATCTCCCGCTAGGCTGGCTGATCGTGATTGAGGAGCGGCAGGCGTGATTCAAGTTTTAACATATTTACAGACGTCACGTGTGCCTGCAGTGGAGCTTTATAACAAAATGAACACTCACACTTGTCTGGTATTATCGTACTGAAATATTATTTTACACGATAGAACCGTCGTGGTACCTAATCAATTAAAGCTCTGGAAGATCCGCGGCATCAAATCCATCTGGTGCTACGTGGGTATACAGTATTCATGTATCTTGAATTAAAATACAAGGTATCCTGTTTACAGGCGGTCACACGGACGGATGCTTCTCTTAATAGCTGAAATAAATTCCGTATTCAAGTATTAAATATCTATGAGCTGTTGATCCTAACATTAGAATGTCAGACCGCACGATATAGGTAATCCTTGTACGGAAGTGTCCGGCGGAGTGCCATAAAATTTGGCCTCAAGTTGATAGTGAACAGGCTTGTAATAAGTTAGTGCGCTTTAATATGTAAGACTGCATCTCCACAGTGGGGATTGTAGTCAAGTATTAACTTAACATATAATAATATACTCAATATAATGTCTGACAGGGCTGCGACGGTTTAAAATAGTAAGTACCTACTTGATAATCCGCGAACACGATGAAAGTGACGTGTCGCGGCCTCCAGCGCGGCCAGCACGGCGACGGCCACTTGGCTCGGGCGCTCGGCCCCGCAGCCCAGCGGAAGCACGCTGAATAACAAATGGTACGTAATGCCGCCGATACACCGTTCAACCAAATAACATAGGACCTAATTGAAACGTGATTAGCGTCGCGAAACATCTTAGCTTGGCTATTGAAAACTGGATTGAGGTTCGTCTCCTTTTCGAGGGATCTAGGTGAGAATGTGATTCGTAAATGAGTAAACGGTATGTGGTAATAGCATGTTTCTTAAATATTTGTGGATTGCAAAATATTAAATATATACACCAAAGACAATAAAATTCTCAATAAATAATGTGTTATGATTTAACTATGGACAATGAAAAGAATTGTATTCGACTATTCGTTGTATATGCCGCGGCACCGCGTCAAGTGTCTCAAATTAGCGTAACGTTGGGTAACGTACATGTCAAGGTTCTAATACTTTATTGATTGTATTGAATGGCGACTCGTGACATCAGTATTTTTATGCAACACACATTCAGATTTCAATGGTTTTGTGATTCAATACTGCACCTATGTAATCTTAAGCTCAATGTGTTCTGTGAGCTGTATTATGTATATCAAGCGACAGTAGTTATTAGTGAGCCGTGTAACGACTGCCTTACTCGCAACGAAACGGTCATAGTATTGGCCATATCGATCGACAGATACATATCAATGGGTATTTTATCATGAAACCATCGTAATTATGCAAATTCCGAATGTACACACTCGCCGTCCACGTAGGTACCGACAGAGCTACGGACTGGCCGCCGTCGTCAACACGCACCGGTCGGGGACTCGGAGATAGGGTTAACAGAACGCAGTAAATTTTAAATAAAACGAGAAGAATATTAATAACAAGCACACGCGGACAATGCTTGGTGATGGATGTAATGGTGAAACTAATAATCGTGTTTGATGTTAATTACAAAATAAATTATTTTCGTTGTAACACAAATAAAACAAACATGCTTATTTCTTTGGTCAAAACACAATAGGAAAACTACGGATCTAAATTTGGACAAAATGTTTCCATGATATACTTTCTGAAAACGTTTTAAACAGTAACTATGCAAAATATTTCCAGACAAATCATGTAAATATCCTCGTTCTACGTACACGTACGAAAGCGTGACTACTAAATTTTGAACCAAGTTGGGATCTCAACTTTGCGTAAAATATAAAAGTAGAAGAGTAATTAGGCCGTAAATACACGAGAAGATAATCGCGGCTAGCAACACAACAACAACAGTCTCCCAGGTAAGAAAACTGCATTTTGCGTGTAATTATCGACAGTCAGACGATAATTGATGGTGTTTTGGCGAAATCGCCGCTCGACATGCACCGACATGCCGTGTGACTGGCGAATGGGGTCGGCCAGGCCGTTTTATGTTACGGCCTCCGGTATCGGACCCCTAATAGCACAAGACAAATTGCCCTTATCATTCCCACTTAAGGGTCCAACGCAGCAGAGAAGACCGCTTCGTGTACTCGTTCAATAATCGCCACTAGACCTTTGTGATAAAGTTCAAAGTTATGCGAACGTCCCATATGTAGATCCTCTGAATTGCACCATCGGCGTTGTTTGATATAGCTGTATTATCTGAACCGCTCCCTGACACACGATTCGGATCGGCTAAGTCACCAGTAATATATGGAATGTCTGCAATATCATCATATACATTCTATGTATAGGTACATTATTGAATCATCATTCAACGGTCTGAATTGCCTTATTTGCCGAAAAAGTTAGTGAAGAGTGAAGGCAGGTGAAGTACCCCGAAGAATTTAAAAATATATTTTAACGTGGCTCTTATTGGGCTCTCCAGAAGAAGGAAGGTATACTATATTATGCATATTCATTTTGCTGACGATTGGTTTGTGAAGCAGCTAACGTATATGCAACAGTGGTATTAAATGGTCACTGCCATTCATTAACTGCTACCACAAATAGATATAGGCTTCCGTCACAAATAAGTGTTTAATATCCTACGTACGAACACAATGTAATACTATCTGTGAGGACGTTTTCAATATTCAACCTATCCCTTATCGCCAAGTCAGGTGTCAGCCACTGTCAAAAATCCCAATAGTAGTGTACTTCACGTAGTTAACTATATTACACTAAGATAGATTCTTGAACACGGGCATAAAGCTTTTGTTTGACGAAAGCACGGCCATGTTGGTTGTCTGAGATGACGAACAGATGATGAAGAAAAGAAACAATCTTGCATTGAACTCGGGAAGCGTGTCTGACAGAATAATGTTTTCTCCCCTACGCCTACGGGGAATCGAGCCCGGGACTGTTGCCAGCGTGAAAAGTCGTTGCCTCCACAATTAGGTACGGCTAGAATAGTATATGAGTGAAAATTGTTAAGCTGTCGGTCTGTCGGTCCGGCGGCCGGTCTCAAAGGACAGGCCAGCGGTTGGGAAAATTAACTGTAATTGCTTCGCCGTCGTGCTGGGGACTGGGGACTGGGGACTGGCGGGGTCTTATCGAACCCTTAATCTCATTTAAACTGGACTTGTGATTTAGGTTAAACTATAATGATCCTGTTGAGGATTCTATATCTGATTATGATTAAGTACGTTCGGGATTATCACAACGTTCCGATTACGTGTACAGACGGTGAGGTATTAGAATACCCGGACTACCCGAATACTTAAAAATCACGACTTGGTTGAATAGTAAACTAATAAGCTAAATAAACATGTATTTAACACCCAACATGGTACCTCAATGTTTATAGAAATTTTCAATTGTATTTAGAAAGACACAATTATAATGTTATCAGATGAAAATATATAGACATATACATACATTTTGAAATCATAACCGTTCGAGGCGCGCAGACGCCGTACGCGGGTTTTTTATTCGCTGCAAGAATGAAGAACATGTATTGATCTTTATCACGATGTTGCAATCAGTTACGAACCAAAAATAAGAATGTGGTATCAAGGGACTTATATAAACTTTTTAAGTAGTTTTTAAGTAAGTTAATAGTACGCACGCTTTGAGTATCGCTCCCTTTAAATAGAATTCTAATTCTAAAAGACAAGAACATCTATATTTTGTTTTCCTTTTATTTGAGCTACAAAACTGAACAAAGTTGTTAAAGTAGTCTTCTAAAGAAGATGAAAATAGCTGAAAATGTTCCGCCGAGACGCAAACACGACGTGATTAACACCTGGACAGCGCGTGATCTCCGGTAATCACAATTCTCAGGCACAGACTGGCTGTAATGTGACTGACAAATAAATATCTCCTCTCGGCTCTCGGGCGTCTATACAATAATACCGGGAGTATGTCTAAAATACCCACAACAAGCTTGGCGTTAAAATATTTAACTGCAACTAAAAGTAATTTTTAAATATTTAAATAAAAACTCAATTCTTATATTTGTCATGATTATCTGTCTGAAGATGTTTCTATCGTACTTTCTTCACATAGCACAATGTAAAATAACAACGTATTTTTTTTTAATCAGAAGTGGGGCGAAGGATTTCAGTAATGTGTATTGAAACACCTACTCATTATTTATAAAGTAACGTAGTTGTATTGTTATTATTTTGCTAAAGTAAAATTCTAGTTTAGTTACGAAGGGATAATGCTTTATGATACAGCCTGTCACTTGTTCATACAGTTTGTGCGATTGTTCTCTTTAACAAATGGAATTTATACTAGTAACATGAGATAAAGGGTGTTTTTTTTGTCCCTATTATTGAAGAACGAAGTATCTCTTTTAGAATACATGTAATAAAATTTCGTACTATTTCGCTCTATTCGAGCTGTAGTGATAATTGCTAAATTTTAGTGTGGAGCTATACCGCTGCACCCGGGGTTGGCCGCACGAAGGTTTTAGTGGCGAGTGGCGACCGTCTCACCCTCTTTACAACCTATAATGAATACGGACAACATCAGCCCATTTTTTCCCGAACGTGGCGCTTCTACGCCAACAGTGTGACTTATCTTACTTTATTTGGATCCCAGTTCCGACAGCATTCTCGCACGATAACACCACGCCTATGCTTGCCACCGTCCCTTTCCCTCGCGGACGCAGACGCCGGGTAGGAAAGAGAGGGTTGGCTTCAAATAAATTATAGTGGCGGACTGAGCACGTAGCCCCTCGGTATTCCGAACTATTAGGTACGCAGCTCATTCCCAGATGCGCGCGGCTCCGGCAAAAACTGACGAACAAAAACTACATTAAGGCGTGCGTGCGCCGTGCGGGGGCATAATGAGCCTCTCTCCGGCTTTACCAAATGGGGTTTTAACGGACCGCAGCTGACGAAGAAATATGGAAAATATGGAAATGGAGCGAAATTGCCGCCGAGTGACATCATGCGGCACCGATAAGGCATTAGAGGCGGTCGTGGCCATTGAAATGTCTTTATTGCGAAAGAGTTTCTAGCGCGGCCGAGTTATGTCGCCCGCTGCACTGCGCTTTATGGGGTTATGACGCGAGCGGCAGATTACGCCGCATCGTAAGATTACTCGTGCGAGTACGTCACTTCGGAGAAAGGTACATACTTCTCCACGCTGGCCAACCACGAATTAGACGTCTTCAAACATGTCCGTATTCAATTATACTCAACGATAAACTCTCACGATGTTTTTATTTACCGAGGCGAAAGATAATTTATAAACGTGACTCGTAGCTTTAACACACGGCGATGCAATAAACAAACTGCTCACATGCATTGATATTGAAATTACTTAGTCGTGTGTGTTCCTTCATCTCGGCAACTAACAATTATTTATAAAGCGCAACACTTTGGAGGAAATTTAATTTTAGAGATGCCTGCTAAGATCTATGTAAGACTTCACATTTCAACGTCCTTTTAACGTTTCAAGTGTATACGCCTATAGCATTTGAGCAGAGAAATCGTCGTCTAAGAACTCATAAAAACAAAAAGGTACGTATAAAAATAATGGTGTAAGTAAATGGGGTCGTCAATTTGTTTTACGAGCTCGTGCGCCGTCAGTCCATCACGACGGGTGCATTTCACCGAAACACATTATAAACGAGGTGTGGAAGACATGCATTCTCTCGTTAGCCACAAAGTAGACACGTCACCCGTCACATGTACCCACACTACGTCGGCCGTGTCAGCTCATACAATTGACACGTTGTTAGTTCCAGAATAACAATACGCAGAAGCAAAATCCTGCCGCAGCGGACGTCCTCGCAGTCAGTCGCAGCTGTTATGAGGTGGCGCAATTTGTTGATCCGCTGTGGTTATTGATTTTACTCAATACACTGCGTTATTGTTTATTAAATAGAACGTTCCGATGATCGAATCAGTCGGTAATGAAGATCAGAGTACCTATCAAAGCAAATGTACACTGCACAGAAAACACAAAATTTAAAATTGTTATTTTTGTACGTTGTACGTTCCTTCTGGTAGTTACTATTCTGTGGGAGCAGTTGTCAGGTGACAATGTCGACTCGTTGTTTGCGAAGCTGACGTCGCTCGCTATTTTTGTCGAACCGCCAACCTTTTGCGCCTAATTCGTAAACCGTTAGATATCCGAGGGCAATGGAAGCTCGCTTTATTGCGATCATAACTCGCTGCTCTACTTTAGCGCATTAAACTTTAGTGAGCCGTAAGACAGGCTCCGGGCAGGGTACCCGTACATCTCGCTACATTGTATTACGGACGAGCGTTCTATCAAAATACTTTATCTGTAAGATAGGTGTAATCAAAAGAGAAGCGCTGACATTCCGGACTAGCTTATTCAAGAACGTCCACTAATATAAATCCGTTGGAGATAGAAAGCTGAAACTTTTCACACAGGTTTCCTCCATAACGTAGTTCAGACAAATTACGGCCGGATCCTTTGAAATTTCCGTCGGATACAAAGTAACAAATCATTTATATTTTCGAATTTAACTGTTTCCGTACACACTTAAAATGTTTCATATAAGTTGGCCATCATAATTAGGTACTAGAACTATTGCTGTGATTTTAGAAATACTCCTGAGATAGTAAATATAGAGGATTTATAATTATATTTTTTTATTATTATATTTTTTTACTTTTATATAACTTAAATGTTTTTTCGGTCGTAGTGCAGTAGACTTTTGTTTGTTTGGGTCACATCTTGCTAGCCGCATTGGAACTTCTTCCACATATTATACGAAGTTGAAATTTTACTCGTCATTAGTTCGGATGACAATACATTTCTATAATAATTTATATAATAAACACTATACTTGCCGTACTCCAGGTTAGTTCCAGACGAAGGAACTTCATAACGATAAACAGCACAGTTACAAGTTTTTACTATACTATATTTTTTACTTTAAATTACCTTATTTTAATAAATCAGCCTAATTACCACAATTTTTCATCCCTATCGTAGCTTCGAGTACTTGCTTGTAAACACTATACCACCATAGACAAGAGAAGGCTGCAGAAATACGTGAAAATTATATTTTACTATATTTTTCAGCGCATAGTATTTTCTATTAGTATTCAAAAATAACAATTGGATGGATGATGGAAAGATGGACTGATGACCTGAAGAAGACAGCTGATATTCGCTGGATTCAGAAGACTCAGAACCGGTCTGAGTGGCGCAAATTAAGTGAGGACTATGTCCAGCAGTGGACCTTCAATGGTTGATAGATAGATTCAAAAACTGATCGACTTAGAGTCATTGGTATTCATTTTTCTTCACATCCATTCTATTTCGTATGCATGTGGTGCTAACGTCGTGTTGATGTGTGTCAATCCACGGGATGCCAAAACGGAGACATTAATGAAATATACCTACTGCACCTATCTATTACATGCCTACTGTCCGCACAACACAAACCGTTGGAACAAAACAAGTTTCGATTGACGTTTACAGTTGCCAACGGTTCTAATTTGACGTAAAAGGGTAATTAGTTGACCAGCCGTCGGGAACCATATCAGGCTGCCATTTAAATCGTCCTGGGTTCGATTTCAAGCGAGGGAGAATTTTGAATGATGATTTTAAATTTATATGCTCTGTCTGGGTGAGTTTATTCTAGTGTTTGTGTGTCGTCTACGGCATCAATGACACAAGGAGTCCTATTGCGGGGTTTGAGCATGTAGCACTATGTATATATGTTGCATTGTATTAGTCGCTACATATAAAGGGAGATAATTACTATGTAAATTAAGTACACGCCCATACCCGTACTTTAAATTCAAATTGAAAATAATTATACCATTTAAGTATTTATACGTTTATGAAAGCCATGTTTTGTTTCTACTATAGTTTCAGAAAGATGCTTTGAAAACGAGGTGAAGAAACTCCGAAAGAAACTCGTCAGCATGACTTTTAACCATAAAATGTATTAGGTACAGAATAAACTACTAACCTACGCGGAACTAGACGAGGCGCAACTGTTTCCGGGCGTACTTGTCATTGATTCACTCGTGCACTGTAATATATCTTAAGTGTACGAGCAGTGTTTTCACACGTCGCTTGAACATTCCAATTGGTAAACCACACAATGGGTAGTTCGCCTATTTACAGACCTTCGTATCTCGGCTTCCTCCTCGGACGTGCTTGTACAGAATATGAAGAGAATACGTAAATAGAATATATTCTAGCAAATAACACAATACGGCGTGGACGACCCACTGATCAAAATTGTGATGCACTTCTCAGTTAGGTAGAAACGTAAAATATACTTTGTTCTGTGTCCTTTTTGTGTTTTCTACATAGGTAATTAGAGTAACGGAAGATAATTAATAGATTAGTATTTTCTGTAATTAGGTAGCTGGTGTAAAGGCAAGTATTGTAATGGGGCATATATTCGTATATGTGTAATGTTGGTGATGAAGAAGACAAGCAGTTGGTTAAACAATTATAAATTGTATAACCAACTGGCCTGACGGACCGTTTTATCGTAAAATTAATGCCAAACTTCTAATTTAGGAACGCGCATCGCACAAACAACCCCATTGTTGTAACGTCTAAGCCCCATTCGGTTAGAAAGGCTGACATCAAAGAAGTTTCGCAAACAAAAAAACAATATCAGCGCATTGATTGCCCGCGTGGTGCTGCGGAGTAGGAGTGGGACGGCGGCGGCGGCGGCGCTCCTAACCTCGTTCGCCCACACAATGCCACGCGTGCTTCCATTATGTCCAAAATTGCTTATTCTCCGCGAATAGCACAATGGAGCAGCTTTCCTTGTCGACGAAGTAGGAAGTTGCGGTGATACGTCGGATACGCGGTACGGCAGTGCCCGGTCGCCACTCTAGGGCGGGCTAGCGACAGTCAAACCGTTACGTACAAATTCGGACTCGTTTGATAACAGTATTAGGTACAAATTATATATTCCTACACATACGTGATCCAAAATTGTAAGATTTTGGTAGTTGAATCGTTGAACTTTGAATTTTATTTAAGTAGTTAAGCAATAAATAAACGCTAACACACTCATACCCCCGCAGTAGGATTCCCTATGTCGCGGGTGGCATGGATCACACAAATAACACGTCACTAACACCCATGACCCGAGAACAAATATTTATCTATCACACAAATATCTGCCCCGGCCGGGAATCGAACGTCACTACCAACGAGGCTACGGGACCGTCAAATAGTTTAAAGAACTGAAAAGACGTTTTAATTCTGCATAACATTTAGTAACCATTGAGAAGTTCTCCGTCTGGAGCCAACTCAAAAGCAGTATCAGATCATACTTGTCCCTTAGATTTTGATCGTAGCTGAAGTGATATGTGGAATTTGAACTATTTAGGATAAGAGGAAATAGCTCTAATTCAGCTTGCAAGATTTAATTGCATCGCAAGTTAAATAAACTAATAACTACAAATATAATTTCCGTTCCAAAATATTTTCCTCAATGTGTTATACTCAAGTGCGAAAAGCAAATGCGTATTTAACCGGTAGTAGGACCACAAGCATCTTGGTGAACTTACGGTTTAAAACGACGCTAAGATGTCGCTCGACCACCGATGCAGACGACGCCGAAGGGAAACGTGGACCGCGGAGTCCGCCATGGGACGAGATATTCTGAGTACCTGCGCTAAACTAACGTTATTAATTCCACCGAAATTGTGTGCCAACTGTCGGCCCTCGGCTGTCGGCCGCAATAAAAGTTTACGATCGCATTACTCACGCTATCGCGGTGTGGTGCTACATTTTGATATCTCTGATTGGCATGTTGTTATTGTTTATTTTACGTAATATGCTCGCAATATAACTGGCAATCGTTGCCCTACATAATCAATTGTTAAAAATCTATATACCAACAACTCGTAGACGACCTACAGCACATATTCACGTCGTTAAAGGTCCGCCTTGTATTAGTGCACGCTATTGCCGTGGTACTGTAGCGTTGAAGTGGTGTGCGTGGTGGTAGCTACTTAATTTTCTCCCAATCAGCTTTCCCAATTAGATTATTCCTCTGACACCATCCTTACTTTTAATGAGTCTTCCGTGTCATGCAGTGAAGTTCAATTAAGTAAATAATGAAACCTTATTTAACTTCTTACAGAAGAATAATGGTTAAGACCAGACCAGAGCAGTAGGAATGTTGTGAGTTATTAATGTACGGAGACGGAACCCGGAACCTCGCGCTAAGCGATGTTCTTGCCTCACTCCATGCGCAAAACAACTTACAGAAAGGAAATATGTGTCCGGTGCACTGAGGGACCTATAATTAGGTACAGCTGTGTACCCGCACTAACGGTTGAGGGCTATGGAGTCCCTTAACGTACAGGTTTTCACAACATCTGGCGTCAACTTATTTCTTCCTAAACTGTCTTACAAAGTGATTTAATCTTCTAAGAAGATTGCTCGAGTCGTGAACTCGGGGCATCGCGTACAATTGTTAATTTTAACAGAAATATTAAATTATCTGTCTAATGTTCACTACTGTCAATTTATAATTCCATTATGTCACACATGCAGTGTCAACCCTACTCGAAGCTAAAAGCTAGCCGAGGAACACGCGCGGGAACAGCTATCGATTTGGGGCCCATCCCGCCGGTCGCCGGATGCCGGCATCGACAGCGACAACGCGATAACACAGTACATTACCGTCGGATCTTAATGCGCCATCCATCTACTCGTTTCGAGCCAGCGATGTAGCTCTAATCACTTTAGCTTCGGTTCGAGCGTCAATCAAACACTTCCAGGGGTCAGTCACCTAGTCAAACAATAACGTTTCGTCGGTGTACATTGCCGGCCGTGACAATAACGTCGTGGTCGGCGGGTGCGAGAAACGAGCGATGTACGGCCCAGTAAGCAATGCGGTGGTTTCATTAGCGGGAGCCCCCCACGGAGTGGTCGGAGCCGCTCGACGCTCTAATGGAAGTTCGATGTGCCGCTCGGCGCTGGGGCCGCCGGGCCGCGGGTGGCGGCCGCGCCGAGTGCTAACTGTGCAGTCCGCAGTCTGTAGTGCAATGAAAGCGTGGACCGCGCGCAATGTAACGTAACTCGCTCCTTTATTTTTATTTTCCGTCTGAGCGAGGCTTTTAAAAGTAAACAAGTGATGGCGGCGATAAAGGGAACGTGCTACGTGAGGACAACTCATTGTTTTGTAAACGAGCTTACTTCTTTAGGGAATGTCGCTTTCTTTATTTATTTTACGCCGGGGAACACAATTATCGGAAGTACTTAATACGCGTATCTTTTCTGTAATCGTACTGGAATACCTGTTATTATGGAAATACCGAGGGGGGTCACCTAATCTCCTCCCCAGGAATTTGTGTGCCACTTAGTGTATACCTATATATTTTATAAAAGTTATTTTTTACTAAAAATTTACCTCCTGCCTGGGCGAAAAAAACCGATAGGAGTAAATAAAATTATGGTTTTCCTTTGAACATTTTAACCCATTTAGGTGGAAACTCTAATATATTTTCGTCCATTGACCTCGTTTATGTCACTGGGTCAATATTATATGCCGTTGATATTTGCGTGGTTCCGTAAAATTCCGTCAGGGTTCCGTAAAATTTTGATAATAATAAATCATCAATGATTTACATGGCTGCTGCAAGAGATCAGAGGTGACAGGTTCGTAAGAATCACGGATAACATTTACCTGTCAAGTGTGTGGTGTGCGCCCACTGAGAATTCAACCCGACACCGCGCACTTCGAAGCCAATAAAACAAGTAGCTGACAACGTGGTCATTAATTCAAAGATAAATTATCTTTATTGGGAATCTGCCATTGTCTGTTTTGTCGTGAAAGTGTCTTATTCACCCATCGGTCAACATTCCAACGTTGTGCCTCGGCGTTTCAACACATGTAATAGTTTGGCTGATGTCTTAGTTTTCCACATCGCACATCGCTTCCCCCGGCATAAAATTTACTATGGTGGCGTCTCAATATCTCTTATAGTCCGTCGGATACTTTTGGCAGGGCCACCGATCGGATTAAAACCTCTTGTATCTCTCAATCGCGAACCAACAGTGTAGTACGACGTAGAGAGAACCGACTCGTTTATTATTTTTTTGCATTTTTGTGCTATTGGTATTCTATAATTCCAAAGTTTTCACGGAAAATCTTTAACTCGAGCTTTGATTAAACTTTTCATGATTTTTTTATTACCTCATGTCGCTCTGGATAGCTCCCCGCCAGCGACCTATATTCGTCTTTATCATCATCATGTCAGTCCATTCTGTTGTTGCAGTACTGCGAACGCATGGGTTGTAATTTTTTTTTTTTTATATAAGTCACTGCTTGACTACTATCCCACCTGATGGTAAGTGGCGATGTTGTCTATGATGTTGAGCGCACTAACTTATGAAAAGCCTCTTCACTCTCATTTTGAAAACTCCCACATTATACACAGGAGGGAACCCGCAACTATCTCATGGCTGGATTATGAGATCATAACGTAAGGGATGTTAGTGATTGTCCATAAAGTTGGCCCAGAAGAATGCGTGGTTACTACATCGGTTACTACTGAACGTCGGTTCCTCCCGGCTCCGCCACGTGCTTCGACTATTATTTTTACGAGACGAGCGGTATTGATTACTCTCACACGTTTTTCTCGACGTTCCCGTGCACGCGAATATAATCAAAAGTATTTGTTGCCGCTCACACGATTTACGTACCGAACGACTGCTTTGACTGGGGATTACACATTTTGTTGAAGTTCCTTGACTTTATGGCTCCTAAACGTCAACGCGTGATTTGTATGTAGCCGGAGCGCTGCGTAGAAATAAAACCATCTAGTTTAGTGCTTAGTTTACGTACTAAGCGCTGCGACATTCTGCGTTCGTTTAACTAATTGACCGCTTGTGAACTTACACGTCAATTAACCTTCGCCGTCTGTCTCGAGCAGAGTAAAGGGCTGGTGAACTTTGAATTAATTGAGAAATTAACTCGTTATTAAATTTTTATCCTCCAAATTTAGAAAAATGTTATCGTAGAGTTACGGGATTTTTATTAAAAAAATGTCCTATAAAATATAAATATTCGTACTAGAAATTTTTCTTCATTTCATTCGATTTTATCAGATAAAATAAAGGCGAATTAATGTTTTCACCACCTGTTACTATTAACTAAATTTTATATATTTTCTAGGGTAGCTTACAAGAGATGGAAGGACATAGGAATCCAGTTTGACAATGACAATTGTTAGTGTGGGAACGTGACTACTCTGTTATATAACTACACGACAATGAGCCCACTCTGTTGTGGCCACACTTTCGGTAAAATATTCTTATACCCCTCATCTCATGAGAGGAGACTCGAGCCCAGCAGTGGGACAATTATGGGTTGTAATGATGATGATGATTCTTATTCGAAATGTCACGATAAAATTTTATCTTAGCCGTTGGCGACGTTCCTCTCCACACTGTCGTGTCCACCGCACACGAACTGAACACTACTACTTGGGCGAATATCGACCTCTGCAATTTATTAGAATGAATAATTATTAAATACGTATTATTTAAGAAACTTACAAACAAATAAAGTGAAAGGAGTCAATTGGTGTATCATTAGATTTTCAATAGGTAATTTAATTCACTCTCATCACACAACGATCTTTTCTTCCAATCACGTTAATCCGACATATTTAGAGATCACGCTGAACACGGAACAGCGGAAAGTAGCCAAGTCGGCGAAGTTTTTCGCCATAAGACGTTTGATGTGCTTCAATTTCCGACAGTGTCGCGATAGGCATTTGTCTTCGTGCGGATTTATGGTGAATTTGAATAAGAAACAAATATATGTTTATTTCACCTAAATTATTTATAACAAATTAACAGTACAACAATAATCCTTCAGGTTACAAGATTACCTATAGGCGAAAAGGGTTCACGTTCACCATGGGGTCGCAGAAAAAGCTATGACAACGGCAACTGGTTTTCAGAACCGTGATGAAATTCAGGTGATTGTGGTTAATAATAAAAAAACATACAGATATGTAAATACAACGGTTACGCCACTTACTATTTAAGTAATACCATCAACAGAATTTACGAATCGTATATCCACTTGTCGCGATAGTACGAATCTCAGTGAATCCCGTTAATGTAGCCGTAAAAATAGCTGTAAAAAGAATGCTGCAAATTTTTCCTAGTAGACGTAGTAGCACAGGTATTACTTTAGATAGAATGGGGTCCTGTCGGGACACGTGACGTCACAATGCCAGACGCTGAGCTGTCATATCTGTAATGATAATAATGCTTCAAAAACAAAACGAGGCTAACCGCTGACCGTTTGTTAAAACAGGAAATTACGTCACTGCCGTGCGATATAAAATATTCACTTAACTTTTATTACCCTCCACCCGGTGACGTAGATAAGTGCACGCACAGCACACGAGCGCAGCTACGGCACAACGCAGTAATCTATAATACTGCTAACTGAAAACAATATTCACCATGTTTTATTCAGCAGATACAGTCACCGGCATAAATGTATTATGTATTTTAATATTTGTCGCAGGAACGAGTTCAATAATATCCGTCGTCGCGAGCGCAGCAAAAATAATTAACTGGGCATTCGTAGGCAACTTAATGAAGCGGCGCGGCGTCTAAAACTTTACAAAAAACGGCCGTTTCCAGTTCCAAAATAAAAAATTGTGAGGACGCGGTAACGTTCATTTCCATAACAATGTCGTCACGTAATGATATATCTGCTTCGGGATGTAGTCACAATTATTTGATGGACTTTTTATGACAATTAATGTCGATGCCACTTTTATGTGCCCGTAAATGATGATCAGATATTATCGATACGCTTGTAAGGACAGATAATAATGTACTCACCCGCGTGACAGATGTGAACGCGGAGTTGTTTGTCATCACAATTATATTTGTGACTGTGACCGTACACACGTATTTGTGGCTGGTGTTTGTTGTTTCCTGCTTGTTGTGTGACGTCACACTGCAACAAATATGTTTCAATATTTATCCTAGGTGTAGGTATGTAAACTATTTGTGATGTTAATGTAGTAGGAGATTTATTGTTTATTTTATAGAATCACCAACAGGATTACAAAAATCCGGCCAAATGCGTGTCAGGCCACGCGCAATGAAGGGTTCTGTGCTTGTGAGTTACCTGACCATTACTTGAGAACTTATAAACATTCAGTAGACCTTTAAAATTCATAATAAACATTACTTACGTGATTTTTTTGCATCTTGCACTACGGGGCAGGCAAGAAAAGAAAGTCATCTCCATTTTTAAAATCAACTACTTTGTAATAACTGTAATTAATACGTATTCTCAGGTTAAATGAGAGAATTCTAGTTTTATGGATGTCTACACCATGCTGCGGCGAGACAGACGAACACGATGCAACTATATTTAGGCGTTCTATTTTGACAGCCCTAAAAAAGTAATTGTAGTACCCATTACAAACTTTTTATTAGATTAAACATATGAACCTACTATCCCAATAACATACACTCAAAAGATTATCTAAGAGAAATAAAATGAGATTGTATTCTACTTAATAAGAATCATAATGATAGCTTATCATTTTTCAATATTCTTGTGCATGTTAATTTAAGCAATTTTCGGTCTAAATTAATCTAGTTTGCTATTGCATCTAACTTTTTTTCAAACGAAGAGTAAAATCTTAAATTTGAAATACATAATAAGTCACTACGTCCAAAAATTTCGCGTGGCACGGGTCGCGTGGTATGATGGGCGTAGACTCGATATCAAGGTACAATACCAAAGTTTAAACTTCACAATTCACATAAATACGAGTAGGTATATGTCTTGCTTAGCGACCGTTTCACATCTTCACTTGGTGGATCGGGCCGCTAACTGTGTCTCCGTCCGTACCGAGTGGGCTACAGGAATCCTACGTATAAGCTGCAGATGTGTCATTATTTAAACCAGCTCAACTACAAAGGCCGTCACAGGAAGCGGCAATCGGCTCGACAACGAGCGTACGTTTCAACAGAAGCTTTGTGCGGCTGGTCGCCGCTAGTGGATCATACCGCTTTGTTCGTCGCCGGCCGTGGATCACGCGCCCCGTTTACGTCGCCAGTGGATCATGCGACAGTTAGCCGGCCACGTGCTACGGTTGCTGCATTATTACAGCGGGGACTTCACCGAGTGAGCTACGTTAAACGAGGATCGACGACGAACGCGGGGTAAGTCGCTTTGAGGTTTGAGTGTCACTACTGTGGGTCGTACCTACTTAATAAAATGCTGATTGTTACTGTCTGACATACAATGCAAACTCTGAAACAGTGGACCTAGAACCACACCTTTGTAGGTCTCTACTTGTACCTTGATTTGAATCGATCGATGAATAACTTAGAACTTTCTACTTCAATCTCGAAAATGTCTAAGTGTTCAGTTTATAACGATCATCATACTTACCAGAATAATTGATAGAATATTAAACTCAAAAAGGTAACCTTGTCCTTTTTTGGTCGTCGATTATCCCAAACTCTCATACGATCAAAACAAAAAACGACAATGCGATCTAATCTCCTCCCCGGACGTAATCCAACACTCGCTCTCGCCCGGCGCTCGGCCGCTGCCTGTCAGCTTTTCTCCATCGCTGAGCAGTGGACGGGTAGACGGGAATTAATCTCGTTGCAACTTTTTAGGCGCCGTCAAAGGGAACCCCATTAACGTCCGAATCCCATCCGCCTGCCAGCCCCCTCTCGAATTATCGGATCGGATGCGCCGTGCCGGTCCGCAGATTACAACGTATACGGAACTGAACCGGGGACGTGGTCATTAGGCTCGTTCGGATGGAGAGCTCAGGGCACATGGGTCACTCTATGATTCGTTGAAAATGGTAGATGTGTCATAACTGGCTCTCGGAGGTCAGTATTATCGTGTAAATTATATTTAGTCGAACCCCAGCACACGTGCAAGATGCCTAGATATAGGGTATAGTTGTAGGGTAGTATAATTTTGCGGTTTTGCACGTGTTGCACTCCATAACATCCGCGGGCGCTGGGGTCACGTGATATTCTAAGAGCGAACCCTATGCAATTGCAACTATGCACATTTTTTAAAATTAGTTCTTGGATTTAAAAAAAAAAAACAATTGTAGTTTATAATATATACCTTCGTATGTTGTCTCCATAGAAGGAAAACTAACTAACTAACATTTCGCCAGTATCACTTTTATTGCATTATCATAAAATTTACTTTATCAAGTATTCTGATTTACAACATAATATACATATGTAGAAATATTAGTATCTCTGAGTTAAAAAAAAATACTAAATTGCGATTTTTTCTAAAGTTGAATATGTTTAGTCATTTTTTCTTCTACAGGGACGACATGATTATTGTATGGATGGATGACGCGAAGCCCAGTCATGCTGCGTGAGGAGGGGACTGGAATAAGCCTCGAGGATAGAAGAACATTCCTACATTGGTTTCGTTTCTAATGCTATAACGCGTAAAAGCAATAAGTACCGTGACGCATGCGATCAGGTTCAATACACGTAAGTATAAGGTGCGAGGCGGTGCGGCCGGTGCGCACTAAATTGTACGTTGGTATCGTAATGTTGTTGCGCTTTACATTACGCACAATGGTCGGTCGTGAAAGATGATACACTCATTTGATTAAAACAATGACGCACCCCGCGGCCGTAGCTCTAGGGCTGTCACGTGCCGTGGCCTCGTGGAAAGTAAAAACTACAAATGATACCAAATGTTATTGTTAAATTAATAGTGGATGGTGTACCATGTCCTCTGCCGCTCTGAGGAGCAGCCATCCAATTACCGAGTGCGGGAGTTGTGGACGATTCTGCTCAATTCCGTCGATCACTTAGTATTCGATCGATACACGCCGTAAGGCTTTTGTTTTGTTTTTATTTCTGAAATTCTTTTTGCTGCCATTTAAATAAATTTAACAATCCTTATTGGCCCTTAGTCACTACGTAATACGACATTCAGTCTAACGAAATACATAAATAAATTCGTGACAGTCTCGAGTGAAATATCGATTACGATTTATTGACATAGACATTAATTTGTTTAGGTACGATTAGAAGTGTTAAGAACACAACACATACATACAGTCATGTGGTACAACTTCAGCGTGACTTAGTCTTAAACGAGCCATATCGCATTCCATACATAATTGCTCATCGCAACACGTGACAGCCTCCTGAAAAATATTTGGCAGCCCTACAGTTCCTCATTCCAAATTCCACATACGAGTAGCGGCCGCAGCTAGCCAGCGGGATGGCGTGTCCCGGCGAAATGTTGTTGTGCAGTACACGAATGTGCCAATCGGCCGACAACTAATTACCGTATGAATCCACAAACGGCCGCTTTGTGTCTGAATGAATGGCCATTGTCGCGGACGGCGGCGGACGGCGGCGGACAGCGTCCCGCTTCCCGTCACTCCTGTCATTGCAACCGCGACCAACGCTACATACTTATGCTGTATTTCCAGCATCCACAAACATCTGTTCGTCCGGTCGCAACTACGTACCTTTTCACAAAATTATATGCAGTGTAAAGAATTGTGGAAAAACTAGATTTGGTATATTTTTTGATTACCGCGACCTTGAGGTGGTCGGCCTTAAGTGGAACTTATTAAATATTGTTTAATCGTAGTAGTCTTTTGAAAGTACAGTTACAGTTACAGATTCTATTTTCTATGTTCTATGTATGAGCAGGGACGTGTTATGTTATTACATTATGTTTTACGGCACGGAGTCCCGTGTCGTTTGCAGTTCGGCCAGCTCATCTCGCCGCCTGGACACGTTATCTCTATCTTTTTGTACTGTATATTGTAATTAATGAAAATAAAAATTACAACATTTTACACGAATCACATCACATATTTATTTAATTTCTGGAAAGAAATAACAAAAGAATTGCGAGCCTTCTTCATTCACTTCACTTCAACGTCAAATACGTGAATTCTTATTCAATATATGACTAAATAAATATTTAATGGTATTAAGAAACATCAAACATATAAGTTACGCTGGAATATAATATCATCGGAATTTTACATATAATGATCAGATATTTCATATGATAAAAACAGTCTAAGTATTCAATACTAAATTCTGAAGAGAACTTCCATACTAAGCTATATATCTAGTCTCAACCCACGGGAATAGATCCGTTTTCGGGACTGAGACCATCATATTATTTCATTCCGGTTACAAATTAAGTTTGTGATAAATTTCATCTAAATCCTTTTAGTAGTTTTTGCGTGATTAGAAAACAAACATCCAAAGTTTTACATAAATATTACAAGGATCTATAATGCCTATCATATATTACTTTGGGAAAACGTCCTTAAAACTAAAGTTTCTAGTCCTCACGTTACACGAGCGTAGGTGCTCGACGAGTTAAAAGGTACACGAAGATGATTTCGTCATTTAAAATCCCAGTTTCCTCGCAGGCCCGCGGGCCACCCGTGCGGCGGATTTCGGCGAAGTTTCGACGAGGCCGGCTCAGGTGGCGCCGTGTTTGTGCAGCGGCAAAAACTACGCGCGGCCCGACCCGGGGCAGGAAGCGGGTTTCTTTAACTTCGGTGCCATGTTTGCGTGACGCGCCGCCGGTACTGGAAACACCACTGTTGTACCTCGGTATTTTAGACACACACAATATTTAGAATCAGCCCGCTGGTAACATACCACGCTCCTTTTATGATCTAGTAAACGGTCTTTAAAACAGTACTTTTAAAAACGGAACGTTATGCAGCCTTTAATGATATAAATCCCTGTCATGTCTTTTTTACACTCGCTGTCTGCTGGTCCTATGAGCGTTTCCTGAAAACTGAGACTGGAAATAAAAAATAGATCGACATCGAGATCGTGATGGGGTTACAACAGGGATCTCACAAAAGATTAATAGTAGGTGCGGCGTAACTTCGTGGAATTGGCTTGAAATATCGCCCAAAATATTTCAGTATTAACATAAAATTTATGGCGCTTCCTCCCTGTGAAGATGATTACGAGTTTACGGGTAATACACGTCAAATATATTATTTCGTGTGGCCGCGGTCGTCAGCTCCGCGTATTATTGGCGACACGCGTTAATACAGCAAATATTAGTTACCTACGACGTCACGGGATTAATGAGTCGTCGATTTATGCGAGAGTAGGTGGGCACCGCATACCTCATGCGGTAGTCATACCACTCAGTGACTGATTAATAACAAAATATAGATAATGATGTTGGTTTTGAAAGACATATAAATAACATCTTTTTTGAACTACCGGAATATTCGACAGAAAATATTTATATCCCTCTAGTCTAAATTTAACTTCTAGTAAAATGATTGTATTTTGTTTAATTTAATTTACAGCGGTAAAGGAGCGTTTGTTCACCAACACAGTGTTGCAGTACCTCTACCGGATTCGGTAAGTAGCTTCCAAT
>DWPA01000100.1:0-34439 GCA_018251375.1 Calpodes ethlius
CCCTCATTACCACATTACATTTTCGTGATCCCGTCCAAAGTCGTTCAGCAATCTTCTCCATGAGGCGCGATCTTCAGCTTAGTGTACCGCTACGTTCATTGGTCTACTAAGGTATGGCAACGTGGTCTGACCAACATTTTGGACAATGTCCTCTTGGTCGTTTGCCGATGAGTATCAACTTCTCCGAGTTGTTTGATTTTAATAGTAATAAGTATCCGGCTAATAGCAAGGCAATGGTAATATTTACCCGTTTGAGTTCCTCGGGCGTGGCCACGACCCCGAAGGCGCCGCCGAGCGCGGCCGGCAGGCTGAACGAGTCGATGGCGGTGAGCCGCGCGTGCACGGCGTCGAAGTTGTCCACAAGGTAGTCCTGCGCCACGCGCGTGCCCACCGGCGGCTCTACGCCCCACGCCATCGACACGTACTGCTTGGGGAGGTCCGTCACGCTCTTCTCCAGTAAGCTGCGATTATCAATCATGTATATATAAGTAGGTTTTATATATTTTTTTTACTACATGTTTGGTATTTAACTAATTTGTGATATTGTATAATCTCAGATTAATGAATATAATATATATAAGATATAAGAATAGAATATAATAGATATAAATATAAGATATAATAATAGAATATATAAGATCTTTTAAAATAAGTGTTTGAATGTGAGACTATTGTGAGGTTTTTAAACCTAATAAACTAAAGCCTAAACATAAACCTTCTCCGTGGAAAAGTACATGTACATACTAATTTTCATAATTATTGGTCAAATAGTTTCTTAGTTTATCGTATTGATATATATTCAAACGTCCTTATTTATATCTATATAGATAAGTAGATGTAAATTCTCACAAGGTGACGAGCGCCTCCTCCCGTGTGGCGGGCAGGTTGGACAGCGTCATGGTCTGCGCGGCGGGGTCGCTCGCGTTCAGGTACTGCCGCCACAGGAACTCGAACTCGCGCCGCCCGCCGAACTTGATCGCCGTGCTGTACACCACCGACCGCAGGTAGCTGGGGATGCTGCGCACACGCACGGTACCTCCGTTAGCGAAAGCTGGCACGTACAATAACTTCACGTGGTTACACTTGTGTTGTATCTGTGAGTAGGCGCACGGTGTGTCATGTTACGTATTAAAACTTAATCAGCTTAGGAGATTTGGTTGAATAACAGATATAATGGAATGTTGGTGTAATCGTCAATGTGCCTGAAACTAACCATAGATGGTTTGAGTTCTCTAACCCTTTCTAGGGTCTAGCTATTGTCCACTGCTGAATATAGAGTTCCCCGAATTTACACCTCTCAGAACGGTTCTGAGCCTTCTGTATCCAGCTGAAGTTTTCTTCAGATCGTCGTTCTCCAACCCATTTTCTCAAAAATATTTTTTTGAGACTTATTTTATAGTGTATAATTTTTTGCATGTTGTTTAATAATTATTGACGGTTTCTTATAAGCAACACCTGTAGTCAACATGTAATTTTGCTATTTAATCACAACATAACCCACTACAACAATAAAATCCCACGTATGCGTGCGTGCGTGCGTGCGTACACGAATCCGTTCGCATGCGAGCGTCACGTGTGTAACTTACGGATTGTCGCTGGGGTCGGGGCGCGCCATCCACTGGTCGAACTCCCCGCGCGCCCACTGCAGGCACCGCGGCGCCTCCACGAGGCACTCCCACATGACGAGGTTCTCCGCGAGGAACGCCTCGTTGTCGTCCGTCGGCTGCACGAGCCCGTAGTTCAGTTTCTGCAGCTGCTTGTCCAGCAGGAGCCGCACGTAGTCCTAGGAAATTAAGTTACGTGACGTTTAGAAATCTAGTTATTTAAATATCAACTGTATTGTATTATAATATGGGTTAAAATGTAATACGCCAATGACATGAGTATTATAGTTGATACCACGAGTGGTGATAGCAGAAATTAACGTACACCACTCAGCAACACTCATTCATGATATTTACCTGGAAGTACACATATCCAGGCGTGGCCTTCAGATTGAGATTCAAGAATGCCATGTTGTTGAGCACCATGTCCCACACCATCTTGGAGTCCTCGCCGTCCACGACGCAGGTGGTCAGGCCGAGCGCGTCCCTGTAGTCCAGCTGGCCGGCCTTGGCCAGGTTGAAGGCGTCGTCGATGAGCTGGGCCTTGACCAGGGGCGAGGTCACGAGGCCCGACTTGAGCGCCTCGCTGAGCAGCTGCCAGTTGCGCTTGTCGTAGTTCACGCGGTAGTAGCCTGGATTCACACAATACAAAATATAGATGCAATTTATATATATGCTTGGACATACTATAATTGTAAATGATCGATATAAGTAAATATTATTATTACCAATTGCGGGAATGATTGTCAACATTGCACATGATTTTACTTTTACAAGTAAATATTTATAGTTATAACACACTTTTATAGTGTTGGTAGACTAAACAAAAAAAAAAAGCATTATTGAGTAAGTCCTACAACTAGTGCCAACCCCAAAAGTAGCATCTGGTCATACTCATCATAAAAACGCAGTCATTCTAAGTGAAGCTATAACATTATGCAATATTTTAACTTCGTAGAATAATATAAATAAGGTCTAATAAAGCATTAGGCATTGATAGCCTAGTGGTTCGAACGCTGGTTCCCAGAATTTGGTTCAGTTTGAATCCTGCACGCACCTCTTCAGTTATGTGTGTATAACAAGTCAATTATCACTTGCTTTGGTTAAGGAAAACATCGTGAGGAAACCTGCACACCTGAGAGTTCTCCATAATGTTCTTCAAATTATGTGAAGTCTACCAATCCACATTTGGCCAGCGTAGTGGACTGTGGCTTGTACACCTCACATTATGTGAGGCGACCCCAGCCTCACAGTTATGGGTTGTGACGATGAAGATTTATTTCAGTTCATAACACTTAACCACATTTTGTCTCAAAAGTGATCACAAGTGTCAAAATTTCTTACCGACGGCGTCCACGTTGACGTACAGCGGCTGGGTGTCGTTGAGCGGCAGCGCGGCGGTGGTCGCCCTGCCGGTGAGCCAGAGCTGCGGGCCGGCCGACCAGCCGGACACCGGCGCGTCCATCGCCGTGTAGCTCACGGGGATCTGCCACACCTGGTCGGCCATGCTCGGGTACGGGTCGCGCGCACTCGTGAACAGCTTCTGCAACGTCCACAGTATAAACAGTTAAAGACTGGTCGTATACTCTATAATACTGATTAAAATTTTTGCCAGTAGACTATGGTAACAGGTGGAACCGGCTTTAGATAATATTGGTGTCAATATTATAACCTGCTTGGCTATGTACCAACATAGCTCGAGTAAATCGCCAAACAACTCATCGTGTTCTGACTGGGGGTTGAAGATTTTTTTTCTTCCCTTCTATTTGCTAGCTGGTAACGCATCGTTGATGTCTCGGTAATATTACTGATATCCTTGGGCTATAAACATTACTTCATAACACGACTACACATTCCTTAGCACAAGTGTGGTTAAATATCAGCGTAACATTGCGTTCACATGATGACTATATGGTACGTTTTTTTCACGTATACGACCTTACCGTACACGTGACAATTGCGGAAGCGTTGAAAGACATTCAACCCATGACGTGAAGGTCGTCAATCCCGTTACCTGTCGGAAGGTGACCAGGCCGGTGCTGTAGTCGCGGCGCACGTCCACCACGGGGTAGCCGGCCTGCCGCGTCCACGAGTTCATGAACCGCACGACGGAGGGCGCGCCCCGCCCCGCCGTCTCCCGCGTCGCCTCCGCCATCGCCTCCCATAGGTCGTTCTCCTCGGCGTTCGCGTACTTCCTGAACCAATCCACGTTTATAATGAACTGTATGTATACAGTCGTATCTGTCTATCTATCAGCCACTGCTGGACATAGGCCTCCCCTAATTTGCGCTACTCAGACCGGTACTGAGCCTTCTGAATCCATCGAACACCTGCTGTTTACATGTCACTAACTAACTAATTAATCCCAAACAACTAACTTTTAATAGTACCTATGTTACTACCTTGTAACTAACTGTATTGTCTGTGAAAAAATATCGTAAATTATTCTTATTTAAAAAGCTCACCATTTATTCAAGTAGATGGCGAGCCCCTTATGGAAGAGCTCCTCCGTGATGGTGTGGTTCAGCATCCTGATGAGGTTGGCGCCCTTCGTGTAGGAGATCTCGTCGAACTTCTGCGAGATCTCGGCCGCGTCCACCACCTGCCGCGACACCGGCGACGTGTTCTTCAGCGCGTCCGACCGGAGCAGCTCCATCTTGTCGCGAGTAAACGTCTCGAACGCCTTCCACTCCGGCTCGATCTGGATTGTACCGGTTTTGTCCTCATCGTTAATAATAATGTTTACATTGTATCGCGGCCGATGTTGAATATAAACTTTTATTGGAGAGAATTTGCTACGCTAATGTAGTGGATAATGGGGCAACGAAAAACGTCACATTTTCTTGAAACGTTTTATAGTTACAATGTACATACGTACATATATTTATTTTTATAAATGAAATAAAATAAGTACGAAATAAAAGCCATACGTCGTGAAGAAGTTTAACTACGTAAGTGTGGAAGTGGACACACGCATATTTTTGATTGAGAGGAGATACTAGAGGGAGAGAGAGAATACGTTACCTTATCGACTCCGACGTACTCGATGTAGGTGGCGAACCCCTCGTTGAGCCACAGGTCGGTCCACCAGGCCATGGTGACGAGGTTCCCGAACCACTGGTGGGCCAGCTCGTGCGCCACGTCGATCGCCACGTTCTGCTTCTCCCGCGGCACGCCCTCCTTCTCATCGAACAGAAGCGTTGTCTCTCTGTGGAGTAGCGATACCAACCTTCATATTCCATTCCTTTGGCGACCCTAGTTGGTCACCCCGGTCGGGTCAAACATTTATATTTATGTGACAGATAAATCGGTAATTTAATATCAAATATCTCCACGTAAATTTTTCCAGAAGATAAGTTCAAATTGCTAAATAGATCAATTAAAATATATTCAATATTATAATTGGACAGGGAATCATAATACTAATCAGTCAATTATTTCGGTGTGAACTGAATCAAATGGTTGATATACTGATCGTCCTTGATTCAATAAATCGACCAAAGCATTCCTAGTCGTTGAAATAATTCGCTGATTGAATTGCAAATGAGCAGACAGATGAAAACAAATTGATAACACGAGAGGCGCCGAGCTCGTTTTGTGAACATATTATTAGGAATGACTCATTCAATATTAAAAGGCGTCAATAACAATCTAATATCATTTCACATTTCGTTTCGTTTCGTTATGAAACTGAAAATCAACAAGATATCGGATCGAAATAATTGAATACTATGGACATTAGTAACACAAAATGCAATAACGATACGTTGCCGGCCAAGAAAGGAGGGAAGACGAAAGCTAAAACTAGTTCTCAAGCCTTGTTTGGTGACTGATTCAAGCTAGATGGTGGTAGCAACTCATGTCTGGCTACTAACCACCATCGACCATTAACAAGCCTGTCTGCTTTATTAATAATACCAGTAATGTAACTAACACAATTTAAGAACCATAACAATAGTTTTATTTTTCATCCAAAAATGTACTTAGATCACTACGAATTAAAGATCATTATATATATTTATCTCGTCAACTCGACATAACTATAGGTAAGCCATTTGAACTCACCTGAAAGTAATCAATCCCCAGTTCTCCATAGCGCCGCTGGAGAAGTCCGGTATGGCGATCAGATCCAGCTTATCCAGGGCATACGGAACTCCGAACACCTCCTCATAGTACGCCAGGAGCTTGGGAGTAATCGACAGCGCGTAGCTGGTCTTCGATATGAGCTCGGGCCGGGCCCAGATCTTGATGGTCTTGGTGATGTTGTCCTTGCTCGTGTACGAGGTCTCAACGCTTTGGAAGTCGGAGAGGACATAGGCAACGAGATATGTCGACATGCGGACGGAACGATCGAAGTGTGTCCATTGCCAGGTTGGCTCTTCTGGTCTGGAAGTCATTCACGACTTTATTAATTTAAGTCAGTATTATTGAAGAATGTATATTGTTAAAACAAATGACTATCTTTATAAAGTTTGTTACTATTGTAGGAAGAGAAATGGAAGCAGTCTTCTTTCTACTGATTGTTGTAATCGATTACAGTACAGTATCGGATTACATATGAGTATTTATTGTATTTTGTAACCATGTCTTTTTACATGTCCTCCATAATCAAAACAAATTACTTAATCATTAATAAATTTATAGCGCATTTTACATTAAGAGTTCCATTGTTTCTTACCCATTTTTTTAATATATCAATTTATTCTCCTAATGTGTTTTTGCGTGTAGCTTATTAACTCGAAATTGTACAAAACTATTAATATTCGGCAATATATCACTTATAAAATGATTTCCACTATTGCGTTACACTTTACGTTAAACTTTAAAGTTAAATACTTAGTTTCGGTATGGAAATTCTTAATTTAAAATAATCTTAGTATCTTTAATTACCAATATTGTCACATAAATAGTGTACTTACATAGATTCCTGTGAGATAATTTTCATGTTGGACAAGACGGATAAGTTCTTGGGGTGTGCGATGCTGATCTCAAATTTGGCCTTAAACGCCGGCTCGTCGAAGCAGGGGAACGCCGCTCGGGCAGATGTTGGCTCGAACTGGGTCACACCGAGCTGCCTGGAAACAAGTTCAAGGTCAATGATTTTATGTTAAATATATGTTATACAATACAACTGAAAGTACTCCGCGTGACAGGGGCTGCACATACATATTTTACGTATCAGAAAGATGGAAAACACACTGTCTGTCCTCGAGGGTAGCAACTCATCTGTGACCAATTTAGAGTGGGACTAATTACTAACGATTAATAATACTTATTAATAGGAATAACCTACACTAAGTCTAAACTTCCACAGTTTTCTTACTAACGAGTAATATTCTTATTAAACCTTACACTATCAAGACTTACTAATTAATAATTCCCACCCACAGTCTTTTTCGGTTTATTACAGGTGTCCATGGGTAACAGGGGATAGTGGACCCCCAAGCTTGTTTGGTATCTTTATCCGAAAGAAATAAAAAAAATCTTTATCTCTATTACACATTCTAATCTCACTATTTTTAGCAAAATATTGGTTTCACAAATATTTATTAGCATACTAGGTACAGTTCCTTTCAATATATTCTGTGAAACTGGTTGGTCATCTATGATAATAAATAAAAAAAAATGTATTCACGTACTAGAATAAACAAATGACCTATGTGCTTCTTTTTTCAATAGAATATCAGTTTTTGTCAGTTTTTGCGTTTACGTCCTTGACTTGACAAATCGGCGTGACCTAGTCGACTACTAACATATAACATTGAGTTCAAGACAATATTTTGTCTTATCTTACAATAATATGTAATCACTATTACTAATTAAATGTGATATTTCTGATGGCATTAAGTTCATTAATTAATTTTAAAACCGAGGATATGTTATATAATGGCTTCCTCCATCCTCATCCTTAATGATGAAAGTCATGTAAAAAAAGTATTACAAACCTGATCTCGTTATTATTGTTGACATAACTGCTCTTATAGAACCCAGTTAAGGAATTAGATATCTGCCCCTCGAACGACAGTTCCAAGATGTAATCTATGTCTGGAATGAGAGGAGAGGCTAAACTCAATATCAACCGATCCCCTGCACTCTCAGTGATTGATGTTATTTTGATATTTCTAATGTTGCTGTGTGTGACTTGAGTATCTACTATTACTTGAGGGGTTTCTGTTGTGTTCACAGTGAAGTCAGTGATGTTGTCAACACTTGTGATCGTCTCCAATGTGACATTCTCAACAACATCAGTACTATTCTCAGTGGTATCAGTGCTATACCCCTCCACTTCCCGCTTTGCCCTCTCATGAATAGTTTCGAGACTCTCATAAATTTGTTCCGTTAAAGTAGGGTTGCTGTTGATAGTGAGGTTCTTGGCGTGCAATATAATTTCCTTAACCCCTCTGTTTGCTTTTAGAGTGATGTAAACTTCACCACTGAATGTTGAATTTACCACATCAGCTTTTATCTTTAGCCTGTAGAAGCTGGGAATGACATGTGGTGGGAGTCGGAGGTCAGGTGAGGGTGGGCCTGGTTGCCCGAATGGTTCCATCTCATTCCAGAAGTCTGTAGGTTTCTGTGACACCTGAAATATTTTAAGTATTACATATCATGAGTTTTGTAATATTCACTTCAAAAATATATACATTAACAGTGTACTTGATGATAAGACTGTATAAAAGGATTAAATCTAGAATATATTATTATTAATTCATTTATATTTATTACTGGTATCATTATCTTTCCATAAAACCAGTCTCGCTAGCCAGCAACCTCTCGGTCCGGTCAGCAGTCATACTCATTGTATTCAAGCTCAGCGTTTGAAAGCCCTTTTCCTCTTCTAGACTTCTTCCTTGGCTGGCCATGGGCAATTATACCCACTTACCCTCCGCTGAATCATTGGATGATATGATATGATTGGATGATAACACTGCATGGCTCAATAAGATTTTAAATGTAGGCCTATTCTTTGAAGAAATTACAGCAACATTGACAATATCAATAACATAGAATACAAAATATAGTTTTAAAAATGGAAAATAGTTTTTTTAAGTTGATGAATAGTATATTCAATGGCCTTTCTGGCAACTATCACATTTGTTATTTTATATTTTTTGGAAGCGGTTTTAATTTTAATTACTATTTTATTCAGTTGTAACTCCTAATTGGAATTTCTGTCACAATCGCACTATTGAAATTGGAAACTCTGGGATACTGAAGTGCTCTGTTATAATCACATTTAGAAGGTAATTCATTTATGACTTATTGGTAAACATAATTTATTTTATAACTACTTTATTATAATTTATGTAATACTATTCAATATTTTTGAGGATTTTATGATATTAAACATTTAATATTATGAATAATAAATTGTTATTATTTCATTTATAGTTAGAACTTCATAGGACAATCTAATAAGAAGTTGAAAAAATTGTTTTTTATTGAAATAAAAAAATAAACAAATCATAGTATTAAATGATTGGTACTTACAGCATAATTTCCAGAATAAACAACACAAACAATAAACATAACATTTTTGTAAAACATTTTAACTTTATAACAAGTTAAATATCACAGATAAATTTAGAGGTATGTTTAAGTAGTTATTTTTTTAACTATAATTTATTTTGGATTATTCTGTGCTATATAGTTACGACCATTTTAACTTATAATAATATATCTATATATAATAATAAATAACAACACAAGTTACACAAGTGATAAATTATTGATCAATAAGGAAAAGAAAACGCGAATATCGGAAATTCCATTTTGTCTATCTTAAAAAATGTTATCAGTTACGCACGCCGTACGCTTATACGCTACTACTGGCAGTCAGTACGCGTTGACGTCTGACATAGAGCGTTCAAATATGGTCACTATTTGTATGGCACTGACGTATTTAAGGTCAGTGTGGTTATTACGGTAAAGGAACAGATGAAAAATAGATAGATATTAGTCACGAACAACGACCACAAAATAATAATAGTGTTACTCAGGAGCGCGACAACTAAGTTGAACGGATTCTTTTGGCTACACACGTCATCGGCTTTATTTGCGGTCACGATAATTAAAAAAATAATCCGTTAAATCGTCATAGGCATGTTTGCTCCGATTGTTCCAAAAATCAACTGTTAATTAATTCTGTGACTTAGCGGATTTAGAATAGGTAGACCGTGCTAAATTGGCTATCGCTCCAATATCGCAAATGAAATTACTTAAAAATCGTTCACGGTCAATTTTCAGAAGGCGCGTGAGAAACTAAAAATGGCCTTAATATAGCCTACTAGTAATTACTTTAAAAAACTGAGCTTCGCTCAAATCTGATTTAACAAGAATATTGTACATTTCAAATGATACAATGCTGAGTTTATAGATGACATTAATTCAGATATTATGAACCTGGCTAATTTATTGTAATCCGTTCTCATATACTTTAAATATAATGAAGTAAAAATAAAATTAAGAATTTTATGTTCCACCCAAAAAATCTCTAAAAAGTAAAAAAAGAAATGTCTCGTGGCACTATTTAGTTTTATTTAAAAAATCCTTTTGATATTTAAAACATGTAAATGTCAATGGTAAGACATGTTTTGGATTGTGATGAAGAGAATGACTATTTTTTTGCGAAAATTAAATAATTTCGGTCAGCGCAATAGAAAAGTACATTGAATTGATACGCCATTGCTACCACGTGCAAAAAAAAAAAAAAATTATTGAATTATTCAAATGTAGCGCAGGAAAAACAATCATATTATTATAAGACCTGTGTTTTAAAATGATTACATAATTTAGTGTACTCGTTAACTAAGTGTCTTCTTGATTCGTAGTTTTCGATTCATCTTACAAAATTAACACAAGCAATTATAACAATAGAAATCAACAGGCGATAAACTTTGCAATAACACATTAATGTGTGTGAATTAGTACCCAATTCTGGTACAGACAATTGTTAGCGCTGACGTAAGCTTGTAATCGGTACATAATAATAATGATATAATTGGACGGATTTTTTATAGTAACAATTGATATTTTTTCTGTTATTTATACAAGGAAAAAATCTAGTTCAATTAGTTTGTACAAAGTAATGTCGACATTATGAGATCGACTTATTAGATTTAAACGAAATGATTCATAAATAAAAAAAAAAAATTAGGATGTTCCCAATTTCCTTAACATACCTCATTAGTAGTCGATTCAGATTATTTATTGTTGTTAGTATTAAATAGGTTGAGAGTTGAGAGTGTCTAATGCGAAGGCCTTTACCGATTAAGAACTAACATTTGGACTGGAGTAACGTGGAATAAGTACTACTTCCTCAGATGCCTAGTAATATTTACCCAAGTCGATGGTTTAGTTAATACACTTTTCTATTACTTAGTTCAGGCTGAAAATTAATGTAAACCTTTCTACTAATGTTAATATCATTATTTTTGGATATATAGGGATAGCTGCGGGATTCGCCAGCAATGCGTAACTGACTGTCCTGGTCTTACTTTCACGTCACTTGTGATCCGGTGGCGCAACTTTTTTGGCGAACATTTGTTTATTATATGAAAATCCTACTTATTTTATTGTAAAGCAGATGTTTTCGTCTCACGAACCTTGAAGTATGTTATGAAATACACAATGATGCCAACGAGGACGGCTGCAAGCACGGCGAACAGGACGAAACTGACGCAAATGCATGTGGAGATGAACACGCCGCCCTTCCTGCCGTACTGCACCTCGGGCTCCCCGTTCGGCTCATAGGCCAGGAACTGCTGTCTGCTCGTCGATAGAGACATGTCTGAGGGTAAACTGAAATGAAGAAATCCACAATGAGTACAGCAGTTAGTCGAACTCTTTCCATTAGAGGTCGTTAGAAAAGCGGCCATTTTGTAACAGGCTTTTTTTATAGTGGTTAGGTTCCACCATTAAAATCTTGATTGTATTTCGAGGGATAAAAGACAACATGAGATGTTTTATATTTTTATGGTTTTAATGTTTGGGAGCTTGTAACAGAGTGTTCATTATAAACCGGATCCATCTTGGTAACGCCTCTAGTAGTAGTGACATTTACAATCAAGGTCATTAAGTTACTTTTGATCATTACGGGATTCTTTTTGCTTTAAACTTTGCTCATAATTTGCACAAGTATATTAACCAAAATCAACCATAAGAATAATATCCGCCGTTAATATTTAGCTGCAAGTACAATTTTTTTTCTCTGATTTACTCTATTTAGGTATATATTCTATTATTCATTAAACATCGTCAAAAAACATTAAATAGAATCTAAATGTCTATGTTTAATACTTAATTTAGTTTTCTGGTTCACGTTTTAAAACAATTGATTATAATTTCTGTGTCGTAAATGTATTTCTTTATTAACACACCCACGTATCATTAAAAAACAAAAATTTCGTCATGAAAATATGAATTCGTACTAATGAACTGTCACGACTAATTAAATTACGATGTGGCTCAAACATGTGAACATTTATTCATATTAAGCGAATTGTAGTTAATACCGAATCGTTGACTGAGTGAGTTATAATTTTTCTATGATTTTATCCTTGAAACCTAGGTTTTTTTTCGAATAAACATTTACTGTCGACCCTAGAAGCATTATCAGATTATGCGGTCAGAAAAACGGTAGTATAGGACATAAAAGCTAATAAAATGAAACATAATTCATAGTGAAAATATTAGAGGTGTATTGGGTTTGATCCCAAAGGCTTATATTTATATAATAGTTAAATAATAGTTCTTAGGCTTCAGCCGTTTTGTCAATTTTGTCTTATTTGTGTCTACAAGTATGACGTCCGCGATCTAAGGAATGCTTGTACAAGGATGAGCTGTGACGATATTGATGAATTTGTAATAATACTGAAGGTAAAGAACCTCCTTATTTCTATGGTATAGTTAGTAGAAAGATATTAGTGACGCAATAGCCACTACAGTTATTCATAATTTATTGATAACTATTCATCGTGATCTATCTTCGTCAGATACTAAATGAATTTAATACGTTATCAAGATACTAAGCCACAATAGATGTGGAGCCGAGCGAATCAATGGTAATGCTATGAATGATATCACGCCTAAGTATGTAATGCAGGCTTAAGTTATTGTTTTACATGGCACGATACGACATACTTTTAAGTGTTATTAATAACTTGACGGATGATATAGAATATTGATCCTATACTATCGTTTTTCTACAAAATTTGTATATAAACTGTTTTAAATAATAGGTATATGTATGTGCCAGTTAGTGACCTATGAATAATCTGCTATCGGCAGGCTTCTTTTGTTTCTTTACATTTTATGAAGCCGATAAACAAAGTCTCCTGTCACTGCTGGCCCTTTCTATATCTTTTGAAATAAATTCTATACGATATCGTGTCGTGGAGTATAACGCCGCGTGAGTTCTATTTCGGTACTCAGTACTCATTCAGATTGCCTCTGGATTCAATAATATACATTGGAATGCCTGATATATACGTAATATCTGGCCTACTACTTTGTTATTATGTAATATGCAAGTGTACAGAATTTCGTAGTACGCACCTAACTATTTGAGCTTGATATCTTATTATATATACATATAGAAACTGACGAATCTGGTTGCGATTGTAATTAACGTCTGACGAACTACTATTTGTGTTTTAATTTAAATAGTATATACTTTTTTAAAGCTTATAACCATGTATTAATATTATTTAACTATTATATAATAGGTACTATTTTGGGTGTAAGCTTCTCTAGTTCTAATTGGGAATTAAGTTAAGTTAACTTTCCAACAGTTACAACGAGAACGATTAAACTCCTTAACCCCTTTGATACTACTGTGATTTAATTAATGGTCATTAATAAATAACCGTTAACAATAGTTTACATTATTTTGTGAACAACGTTTCAAAATGTGTTCGAGAAACATCTGATAACAAAATTTAATATTAATAATTGGTTACTGTTTTAAGAAACGTTGCCATATATTAGAAACACTCAATTTATAGTAACATTTGTTATAAAATGTTTCCGTTCCACAAGTTTAATAGATACATATTTTAATATTCGCGTATTGCAAAGTAAATTTATGTTGGTGGCGATGTGGACGCTTTAAGCGACATTCAACAAAATAACGACAACAAACGGTTATAAATATCATAAAATGCTATCGCATAAGGCTTGTTACACATGTAATCGAGTCGACATTCATTGGAACAGTGGGGCGGTAAGATTGATTATGTGGAAACAATTTCGTTGGGAAAAGGCCGTTTGGGTTTATTGAACGATACGTCAATGCAAACGAAAACCGAACGCAGTGCCGGGCTCAGATTTTAAGTATTAATTAATCTGTGGCATTCGTGCTCAGATGGCTTTGCTGATTGATTCGAACCGAATTCGTATACATGAATTGCTTCAAGTCGGTGATGTTATTTAACTGAATCGAATATATACAACATATTAATGTATCGCCGATATATTTTATTAAAGACTTATCAAGAAACTTACCTGATCATCATGACGTAAATTGTAATAGTTTTGTTGCTCACATTTTCGAAATTTACACAAGCTACCCGCAACACCCTACCCTCACACTTCACTCGTCATTTCGGTATTTCAAATGCTTATAACTTGACATTTCCTTCGGTATCGTATTTATTGACACGTAATAGACTAACATATCACTATGACATCCATAGATTAAAAATTGTCTAGTGATGTGCCGTTAAATGCATGTTTTCGATGATTCGATGTATCCGTGCAAACTGTGACGTGCTTTAACGGGGGGTCTTGATACAATGAGGATTTCCGAAAACATATACGCATTAAGCTACCATATCTAGCGCATATGGTTTTCCTTCCTTTTGTGTTTTATGGTTATTAATTAGCCTATTATGTCGGAACATCTAAAGTGACGTAAAATGTACTCGTATAACATAAATTACAAGAAATATGATTTTCTTAATATGAATATAATTTTAAAGTGTCCCTGGTTCGATTCTCGGCCCGGGTATATATTTGTATGTTACAGATAAATTATTGTTCATGGGTCGTGGGTGTCTGATATTATATTAAGTGTTTCTGTTCTGGTACTAATCGCGCGTCGCGCCAGCGGTCGATCCTAGTGCCGAAGTGTATGAACATAGTCAGTCGATGGCGGAAAATAATTTTGCTGTAAGTAGCCAAAATATCAAAAATGAGTAATATATACCATTGGAATAAAAAAAATACTACAGCGATTCTTCTAGATCTAGTATTTGTACGATTAACAAAAGATCGTCGTACGTAATAAAAAAATCTATAACATTATTTATTGTAAGTATGTAAAAAACAGGAAATTTGGAGGCATTATTACTTCTATTTATAACTGAAGCAGACTATTCATGAAAACTCGATTCAAAAATGAAGTTAATGGCTTGGATACTTACATACTTTAAAAGTGATGATATTTTTTTTGAAATTTGACAAGATTTTTGGCGTAGTAGAAATGTTGATATTTGACTACTTACAGCAAGATTGCTTTTCGGCGTCGAATTATATTTTATTTAATTGAACTTTAAAGCGTATTATCAGCTGCTCCACTATATAAGTTGTGAATCACAGGTATCACAGTAACTGGCCTTCGATGTCACATTTTGTGAATAAAAGAAAACTTGAAAGTATGCGAGCGAGCGTGAACAAGAGGTTAATTTACCATACATTTATTATACACTAAGTTAACAATAAGTTCATTTATCGTAAACTAGATATTACCTGCGGCTTTACCCGCGAAGGAAAAAAGAACAGCAATAAGATTATCGATTCCTTTCTATCTTTGGTTTCTAGGCAACGCTTTGTTGTTAGAAACTTTATCTAATTTGGCTGAAATATTGTAATAACATTGTAATGGATCGTCCCACGGATGTTAAATGTTATTTCCTGATGGAATGGTTCTATGGTACCTACTTTTCATCTATTCAACTATCTCCACATCAAAAATCATATCTTAGATGCGCCGTTGCATTGTTAAAATTGCATTTATAATATTAGTATAGATGTATCGTATCGTTGAATTATGATAAGTTAACTTTTTGTTTTGTGAAAAATGTTCAGTAATACCAGTTCAAGATCGTAGTCGATTCCTAATGCTATCAGACAAGATTATTCTATTGTTGATCGGGCTTACTTAAACCATTCTTAAAAGATTCTAAATCTATGAACAGGGAAGAATGTATAAATATCTTTATTACTAAGTAATAAGGATAATAAAAGTTAAGTTATGTATATGTGGAAAATATACCGCTTATCGTGTATATCAACGTTGCCTAAAGGTTTTCTGGTGGTTAAGCCCGCTCTTCGTGTATATTTGCTTGGCCTAAAAGTTATCTGGTTCAAAATGCGTTAAGCTTGCCTATTGCACCGTATTTTTTTTATTGTGGTAAATAAAGTTTAAAAAATTGCATGGTGCGTCAATGTCTACATTTGTGGGTGAAAACATTTGACGATCTAATCAAGTTGGTAGTCAGAAATAGGCTCTTCCTTCTAAGCGAAATATCTCTCATTCGCTTCCCAGTGGATACTTATTCGATATTCAAATGTTTGTTGTAGGGTTGTTTTTCATCTGTGGAACGTCATTTGTGTATGTTCCTATTACCCGCGTTACTAGCAGGATATCATAATGTGTGTGTGTGTGTGCTAAGATGTATTAGCAGGAACTGAATTATGATTCAGTTGAAAAACTTTTCAATTGTAAGAGCGCGGTAATTGCGCAGATGGCCGTACGTTATCCGCGGCCCGCATTCGCCACGCGCCGCAGCCGACGAGGTTCCACTCATCAGTGTCGGTGGTAATCAATAATCCGTGCTATTTCTCTCCTTATCACCATAGCTATTTGCTATTACTCACAGTAAAACCATATCAGCAGTAATACTAACAGTTGTGTATTAAATTGCTGTGTACAGTGATTTTTTCCTGCTTCATTCAATGGCAATCAATCGGTATGCGAGCACTATCACGGTCCTTGCGAGGTGCGCGTGAGTTCGCGCACATACACACTCTCTCTCTTTCACATACACACACATTCCTATTGGTATCCCTTTTCAACTTATTCTGTTATCTACCCTCATGTCGGAACTCGGAAACGGTTGTCCCGTTAATATTCATTTGGATAGATTTTAGAATTTTGTGTCCGTTTATACATCCTGGACATTCGGAAGTCGGTTGATTGTTATCCTGATTAGTTATCTTTAAGGAATATTTAACTTATGCCGATTATTGCCGCTTAACTACTACCTGAAACTATAGAAAGGTAGAAAAACACAACGTCATGATAAAATCCCGATTCTTGCCTTCCCAGAATCCAAATCATCAAGGAAGTATTATCACCGCAGATATTTCATCTCAGGTTTTGGGAAAGTACATTTTTTACTGCTCTGGTATTTCCATCCGAAACAAATTTGTCTTGTGACGTAGGAATAAAAATGTGTTCCTGTTTGCGTCAATGGCCTACGCAGCATTTTTATGTCAATAATTGGATAAGGTCAGTTTTCCTTATAGACCGCTAGTTCCGCTTATCATTCGGTTCTCAAACAGCCATGTGGTAATGGTATTTATATGTATAGACGTAAAAATGTACCAATAATTCTCTATTGTTTTATTTTGGAAAATAATATTAAAATGTTTTTTAGTGTTAAGTAATACGTAAAAACTATCACTAGCTTTCAGTGAAGTTATAGTTGTGTAATTGTTATTTTTTATAATCTTATATAATTATCGATATTTCTAAAAGAATCCACGTTGTAATATTTAAAAAGTGTTTTTTAAATGACAATGATTTTTATCCTTATCCTATTACTATATTTTTATCTTAAACGTATCGTGATCAATATTTTTTTTTATTTTTCAACACTACTCTTGTACATTCCACTACAGAATGGTTACAGATCCAATGGCACATTTCTATTCAGCCAGCTTCGATTAAGGACAATTTTCAAGTGGTATTAAATATTAACGCAAGTGGATGCCTGTATTGGCCAATTGCCAAGTACCTATATCTTTATTTTTTATAGAATTAAAACTCTGACGATCGAGCCGTTCAGCCTTGTGAAGGTAAGCATTTATTGTAACCTTTACATGACAGAGGCATCAGGTGTTGTCAATGAAAAAAGAGACAGATGCGGACAATTATCATACAAGCTGTATTTTTCTTTGTTTATCTCTTTCTTTTATAAACATTTGCACTTAGCTAAACAATACATCTATTTTTAAAGTTTGGCAAAGAACAAAAAGCATATCGTTAAAAGAAGTAACGACCGAGAAAATAATTATCATATTTATTTACTGAGACGTGACACTCGTGACTGAGACGTAACAAGAGATTGTAACGAATTGTACTAACCACCAGGTCTGGTAATTGTTGTTCTGCCGTACAACATTCAAATATGTAGTTTATAAACATTCGGTGTTGAAAATAAACATGTTACTAGTAAAATAGGAGCTGGTCGACCCTAAATTTATGACTTAGCTCAGTGACGTACTAGATAGCTGTAATTTGCAACAGACAAGTATAACGCCATCAAACTAAGAGGAATGACCTTCCGCCATGTTGTGACGTCATAGTCGCTGTCTTAAAGCTATAAGTTACGGTTAACAGAAAAGATAAAAAACAATATTAAAAAAATACATATAATTTTAATTGAAACTAAATACTCATCAATATTTTCGGACATTCAAATGACAAAAAATTACAAGTGACAGTTTATTACACCAACAAATTGGTTAAACATTATTTTTCTTTCTTTTTTTTCGTGTAATAAATATACCTACAGTGGCAAGCTACGATTATAAAAAAATGTGGGTATTTAGATACTTATCTGTTGGGTTTAAAAGGTTTAGCACCCGCAACGATAAATGTTTAAATCATCCATGCGTCGGGTATAATATTTATCCACCTCTGTAATACCCTGGCTGTAAGGTAAACATACTACGAAAGGAAGTGCTGATGAGCAAATCCAAGTAGGTGATTATTACTGGCAACTGGCCTTGAGCAGAAATAGACAAGACGCAACGCAAACTCGCGTTCTGTGGCCATAGATTTATTAGAGTTATAGATTGTCTGTGGCGTGGTTAGGCGCAGTTTTGGCGGGACCAAAGTACATTATGTGTGAGAGATATTAACTTTAATATTTATAGTTATATGTCAAAAATTTTCTTCTGTAAGAATAGTATTAAAAGCTGTATTATATATCATAATATCACCTTCTATTTAGCTAGCAGAGACGGAGGGGGGGGGGGGGGGTGACCAAACCAAAATTACGAGTAGCTCAGTTTAATAGTATGGATTCTTAAATATTCTGACAGAGTATTAAAAACATCTATCTATCTATCTGTCTATCTATCTATATAGAATAGACTAAGAATTGAGATGAGAAATATAATTATGATTTTATTTTACCATTCTATCGACGTGATGTTCAAATAAATTTATGCCAAATTATAGCTTCTTTATACTAAGGTTCTCTGTGCTATGCTAAGAACAGACAGATGGACGAAACTAGGCTTTGATATTGACTACGGTTCCAAAAACGTATACAAGTTTGATCTTTATATACTTATATAGACAGTACGTAGTGCATCTATAAGGTTGATCAGATTATCCACTTCAGTAAACTGTTGCAGTGACCCACCTACGGTACACGATGTCGTCAAGATTGCAATGAATGGTAATTCTCCTCCTTACATCATGACTTATGCCTGTTGTACGACTGGCTAGTTTTGTGGGAGCTATCTACCAGTCCGGTAAACAGACTTGCTGTTTGAATATAAAATGGCTACTGCTAAATAAAGTTTCATAATATCTATTCTAATATTATAAATGCGAAAGTTTATTTGTTTCTTTGTCCTTATTTCACGACGTAAAGAGCGGCTTTATGGTATAATTTTTGGAGTTGGGATTTTTAATTGTGATAAAATATCCTATTTATATGAGACATTCATTAGGATGTATATTTGAGCTAAATTAAAGAAAACGTTTAACAACAAAGCGTTGCTTAGCAACCAAAGATAGAAAGGGATGGATGTTTTTATTGCTGTTCTTTTTCACATACGGGCAAAGCCGTGTGCAACATCTAGTTTATTCATAGAGGCAGCAGTTTTAGGAAGCATAAATCGGTTTCTTCATAATACATATTGAGTTAGTTCTTTCAGATCACTAAAGTCTGTCCGACGATATTCATGAATACTACTTGCATGCATCAGTCAAATTATTTTTAACTAACAGTGTGGTTTTATAACGGCAAGTTGTTTATGATCTTCGTGTACATTCTACTAGTAGATCAAAGGTGTGAAATTACAACGAAATTTACCGCGCACAGCATTAATGGTACCATCAACAATTCTTTTGTTATTTGGCAAACTAACAGACGGCTCAGAATCATCACCGACTAGGTTTTATGTAAACAATCTAATCAAATTTGTATTTGAGTTAACGATTAATAGAAATATTGTTTTTTTAGTAGGAGAGTTTACACCGAGACACAAAATAAAGTAATTGGCAAACACACTGCCACGATTGGTAACAATGCTCAGGGACGGAAACTAACAAATATCAATTTTAGGACTACCCACACGAGTCGAGCTGCAGTGTCATAATACACATTTAAGTAAAGTAGCCGTCGAGATATTTTACGGAATGTATAAGTGCGGATCTATGCGTACTATGTGTACTATGTTTCATGGCCGAATTGAAAGATTTTTTTTGTATTGCTATCTTTGGCTTTAAATTAGTGTAAAATAAACCAATCACAGGGTTATGTAGCGTATGGCGTGATTTGACGAGCCCATTGAAAAATAGTGATCTTTGAATTGCGTTGCTGCGTTACTCAGGAAAGTATTGTTCTTATATACAGAGGTAGGATTGGTCAAACTGGATAAAAGATATTGGTAATTTATAAAGAAATAATAAAGTACATTTCTGATATCATGGTGGAATCAAAAAATTCACATGCATAAGTGTATCAATGAAAAGTATATGATTAAATTATTTTTAATTCGAAGAAATTTGAAAACCGAATATTTTACTCGAAATAAAGGTTGATTTAAAATACTCAAGTGTTCTTGTACTTGTAAATGCAAAGAATAATAAAATATACAGGAAAAACAGATACTAAACGTGTAGCAATTATTAACAAATCGATTAAAATTAATTAATTATTTTTAGTATCATTGTTTAAAACAATAGAATTATTCATTTTTTATAAATACATCTATTCGAAAAGAGTGAGGAATAAAGATTCCTCGTAAACAGGGACTAAAATAGGATTTTTTTACCCCGAGGGATCTAAAGTGATTTGAATATGAAATGTCGATATTATTAGTAAATTCTAATCAACAAAGATAGCAAATACACAATTTGTATGTACACAGGCTGTATGATAAAAGAAACAGCACGCGAGCCAAATAAAAAAAAATGTGAAGAAATAAAAATCGCGCTAATTACGACTTCGTAATTGTATACTCATAAATAAAAAACCTTAGTTCAATAATAAGATTATGACTATTCAAAATAGTTTTATAAAAATATTGCGTGTTCCTCAAGTAGTGTATTGTTTTCCTAAGTAATAGTTAATTACTTTCTCATAGAGGGTGATAGAAAATAAAATATCCGCCTAGATAGTAACACTATTATAAACTCGAGTGACGTACTTTGAACCATTCGCTCAGGATTCTACTACTCCATAATCATTCACTGACCCTGGACTGAAAAAGTAACTCTCATCTTAAAAATAACTATACTCCCTTTCCAAACAATACTATTACTATCAAGTAGAAGTATTTCTGACACCTTATCGTCTACACAGGAAACGACCACGTTATTATACCCTCGTACACGCACACTCATATTCAGAATTCACTGTGACTATCTAATCGTGTTCAGTCAAGGAACATTTAAAACCCATTAAAACCACCAAGGCCAATATCGCGCTAATGTGAAAGAAACCACAAATTCATTGCGGTCGAACAAAACAATGTGTACCTATTTATTTACGACTCGATTCCATCTTTTAACTCCGAATGCCGTTCGCGGAAATCGCAGTAACTAGCTACTTACATAAGCATGATTACTGCTTATAAAGAAAATAATAAAATTGGTTATAGAGGATATGGGAATATTATGCATTTAAGTAGGAAACAGCTGCAACAATGTCTGAGTGGTCAGAGTCTAGAGGTTGAAACCCGGGTATTTTTCATCTGGTATCAAATTATGTATGATCTATGTTATTAAATGTGATTGACGTCTTAGAAATTAATCATCTCGATAAAGGAAAATATCACGAGGAAATCAGAACACGTAATATATATTTTTTTGTAAATACACAAGAGTACATGAGCCATTTGATGGTAAGTACCGTCAATGACCATCTGAACCCCATCACCGATGCGTCGCTGGCTAAGAAAGAATTGAGGAACAATATTTCTGGATTTATGACATTATGGACGACATATAAAATAAAAATCATGATTGATGTTAGGACGATGATACCTAGCAGATAGTGAAGAAACCACTGTTCATGAAAATATAATCGGGACTCAATTGGTTTGTTGGATACAGAGCCTTATCCACGTAGAGGATTTCGGCGCCAATAAAATGGTATAAGAATTTTCAATTTTTAAGGTATTCATAAAAATGGAGAAATTAATCAACCTGAAGTGGTTTAGAGAAGCGTATTGGAGTACGCACTCATTTTGGAGCAGTTCCCTACGTTCGTTATAAATTCGTGCAGGCAGGAGTCATTAATTACCGTCAGTCACCGGGTTAGGATGTTTCACGTTTCAATCGGATACGGAAGTCGATAATAAGTGGGTTCCTGCGATAAACGTGCGTAATCAGGAAAATACTAGACTAGGCTCAATTGAAGAAACTGTCATGTAATGGCTCTCGGCGCGGGTAAATAGTCGGCAAATATGAAATATTACCCGGCAGCCGTTGTTAATAATAATGTCGGCGCTGTGACCAAGATCTAACATCATTGCTTATATGGAACTAACGCCTACTTGACGTGAGCTCTTGGGACTGAACCTCGGCTTCCCGGTCGTGGAAGACATTAGGGATATATACTAGATACTACTAAGTTGTGCCTGTGAGCACTTGGTTAATTCTGTGATTACAATGATATTATATGACTTGATTTTAGGGCAAATACTCTATCAATGCGATACCCAATCCTTCACCAACTTGCATCAGAGAATTCGTGTTAAAGTTTTAGAATGTTTTTTTTGGATCGGCAATATTTTAAGTTAATATTAACCAGAAAATACAAAACCTCTTGTGCAAGTCCAAATAATCTTGAAAATAATTAAGCTATGATAAGCATACTCGTAGCAGCTTTTAGCCCAGCGGAGGCGGGGGTAAATCAGACTGTTTGTTTAGGCAAAACTGGTTCCAGTTTTTTTCCGATTAGGAGGGGTAGGGAAAGAGAGAAACACACAAAACATTATACAATATAGTAAAATTAAAATTTTAGGGAGAACAGTTGGTGTGTAATAGAAGCCATTTGAAAGTCCAGGTAGGGACAGGGGTCCCCACCCTTTTTTCCAACAGTTCGTTACGTCCATGATGATACTTCCCTATTTGTATATTTATTGATCATTATAGATAAATTCCGTTTATTATAATGAGAGTTCACGTGCGAGAGTTAAAATACTGTGTTGACTACATTACTCTTAACCTATGACACTTTTGGCAATTATTGTGTTGACGTGTATGTGTTACAGATTGTCGGTATAAGTATTAATTAAAATACTTTAATCTTTCACACGACTTGCGATTTTTATTGAGCCACTCCATAAAACACTGTACGACAAATTATGGTCTAAATATTTGATCTTTCGTCTATAAAAAAATATTCATCGTAAGCTTTTATTTAGTGTCACCTGTCCGTGTCACTTATCAAATCTTGTAAGTTTAGTTTGACCCACGTCCCAGTGTTCGGTTGCAATTTATAAACTTATGTAAATCGGCTGACAATACAATATGATGGTGGCACAAACCTGGTCTATTGATGGACAAAAGTAGCTGTAAAAACGGATACAGAGTAATTACTCATTACCTAAAGTTAGTAATCTTATTATTTTTAATAATTATTACTACAGATTATTTACTCCTATCTTCCCTTGAACATTCGAAAACAATACAATATGTATTAACCTACTTAGGTATAATGCGTTTCCCAAAAAGCTTTGTACTTGCTGACGTCAAACATTACAATTTGGAAATATTGTAAACGGGTGTTCTGGTTTACATTAAATACACCTATGATAATATTGTATTATCTTTATGTCTGTACTGTTTCCACGTACAGGCCATTTGGCAAAAAGCACCCACGATATTGCAGATGGACCGGCAGTTCGATGTAATAACATTAGCTGCCTATCTATACATATAAAAGTTGAACATTTTCATAAAAAATATAGAAATTACAAGAATATAACGTGTTAGGAGATTGCATAATCTAGATGATGGCACTCCAGTTGGTGTGGAACACCATATTCTAAAATTAAAAATGTGGGTACTATTTGTTAATTTTGGAGGGTAGGCCGAAGTAGAATCTTTTATCCACATCAAAAGGCCTGACGAAGATTTTTGTCTTTTTAAAATAAAAAAATATATGTAGTGCAACGGTTCTGTATCTGTGGATTGTTGCACCATGACTAGGTAAACTTGCAAACCCTAAAAGTAGACGTGATAGTTTTCCTCTCAAGCTTACTGTACCTATATACTTTTGTGAATTAAAACAACAAATGAGGTATTTAAAGATAATAATTACAAAAAATTGTCTATTGTATAGTTTCAATCAGAATATTTAACTGTTAAACAAGAAGGTAAGCAGAAATTCCTAGATAGGAGGAAGGCGAGAGCTAGCAGACAGGTAAGACCCCACCGTCATAATAAATACAAATGATTTAATGATAAAAGGTACAATTAATCTATTAAACGATTAACTGACATGCGGGATGAATGCAAGGTTGTGTTGTAGCAAGACTGACAACTTGTGCTCCTCGGTCACGGTTCGGACTATATTAGTTGGGCGTAACATAGGTAGCGCTAATGAGATCTGTTTTATTTTTTCTTGTATGTAACCTTCATTCACCCGCAGGAATAAGGCTTTTAACTGGTGAAGTGCGAGGTAACTAAGATATGCATGTGTTTAACACACGTACATATGTAGATAGGTATATAGGTGTGTCTGTGTGTGTGTGTTAAATCCACCGATTGGATTAAATGACAATGATAATCAAACAATCTCATTGATGGATTTGTCACACATAAGCTGTCTTATACATCTCTAGGGAAAAATAGCCTTATGAGGTCCAGTGTGCCTACAGTTATACTTGTAGTAGATACATATAATACCCGCTGTATGAAAATTAAGTTTATAAGCTTTATTAATTCGGGATTAGGTTATTCGGGGTTAGTTTGATTTTCGAATTTAAACCCCATTTTAATGTTTGACTTTTTTAACCGTCTTTTGTTATAAAATACTCAGCCAACGAAATTAAACTATGTTTACTAATGTATTTCATGTACAGTCTTAATAACTTGTACATTATACGTGTTTTAATATACTTAAAGAAATATTGAAGAGATTGTGTTCATATGGGTTGTGATAAAGATATACATGGGTATTTATTTTGTGAATAAGAACCGTGTTTAAATTTGAATCTATAAGCATTTCATGTTAGTAATCTTTAGAGAGTGAAATTCTGAGTAAACAAGTGTATCCAAAGCTGTCAGGTGTGGTATCAGGTCAAAATGACGAATTACCTTCATTCATTACAATTATTTAGTTTACACACGTGTTCAGTAAGCATTCGTGACGAGCTGTAGGTATGTTACGTATTGCAATGTGTGCATGAATCATTTTTAAGTTAACAAAGAATTCGTGAAACCACCATATTCTTTAGAAGAAAAACTTGACTGTTTTTAACATTAAGATAGATTTTGTAGCCATTGTTACTATGTTTATGTGTCTATTTTGTCTTTTAATACAATTTAATACCCTTACTTTTAGATAACTGACCGGTCTATTTAACTTTACCTCCTACTTGTTCACATTGCTAATATCGTACTTATCTTGTAGCTCAACGATAGTCAACTTTTTCATTACAAACGCATAGTAAATAAGAACTTCTATAGACAACAATGGCTGTGTACTGGAAGACAAATAAGCTACAGTTATCGCCCCCCTCTCACCTCTCCAACCACGGAGAATATAGCGTTAAGTCTTTTTGTTGGAGGTCACGGAATTATTCTTGTAGTTGACTAGCTTCTATGAACTGTGCTGTTTTTATGTGCATAGGTTGTGTTGAAAGGTAGTAAAAAGGGGATCCCCGCTTTCTTAGCTATGCGTCGGTTCACGAAATAGATACTTGGGTTCGCGTATTTTGTGGTGTAGCGTTCATTGCTTATAATAATAATAAAGCCTTTAATTTTCCTTTAAATCTAGATATTAACAAACTTATAATATATTATACATATTTTTTTACGTTACTGTTACTTGTAACTCTAATGCTAATATTAGTTTTCATTTTATTTTATAGGCACAATATATTATATCTTGCCTATCTACCATATATATGCTATTTTATGCCATTTCCTCTATTTTGTGCTATTTCTATCCAGTTTTTCCGTTCTGCTTTCATTACTTAGAGTAGCGTAATTTGTTTATTATAGTTGACCTTTAGTTATTTTGTCAGTAATTTACTTATCAATATAAGTGATACAGGTGAATACAAATAAAAGGATATTGTTATAGCCCTACTTTACTTAAAACTCTTTTGGACATACAACTAATTATACCTTACTTCAAGATAAGTTTAAATAATTACTAACGCGATTAACGTTTTAAATTACTTTTGTAATTAAAGCAGTTTTGTTGTAAGGAAAATATTTGGTTATAAATACCAATTTCTTACGTATGCATATGCCTATCTTGACTTTCATTTCTTATACTAGATTATGTATTTGATGAAAATATTCTCCTATTTGTAAACGACTTCAAAAATACATACTTGTATCAAATTTAACTTACAACATTTGAGGGCGCTGCACAGGTGAAATTAAATATTTAAAAAAAAACTTTATTTAGATCGAATTTTTAATTTGATAGACCCGACTTAGAAAAAAAAACACACTTGTCTTTTTTGTATCCTTGTCTTCCATTGGCAGGTTGTTTAAAAAACATGGCTTTTAATGACTTGATATTTTTTTCTGTCTGCATCTATACGATCATCCTTTCATCAGACTTTGTGAAGAGTCACACAGTAACCCTCAACCAGATGTGGTGGAAGGTAATTGGTTTCAAAAATGTGTTAAAGTACTGTTACAGATATTCTTTTACGAATGGATTGTTACTCTTGGCAACGCGGATACATTTATTATTGAGTACAAACGTATTTACTTGTTATACCTTCGTAAAGTTCAATAACATAAGGTATAAGTTTGGTACTTACGTTCGTAGCGTGATCGATGACATGATCATTTAGCGAACACACTTCACTATCAACAATATTGACGATAACTCAACACAAATAACACTAACGCACTACTCATGAAATACTGAAATGGAAATGAGAAGCGAATAATACTCAGTAAGTCTTGTAGGTACTTCGATTCATTGAACTAATAACTAGGTTTAATATAAACTACCTATAGTTATATGCGGCCAGTATTAATCTGATTTTTTTGAAGCAACTTTTCGTATTAATTTTTGAAACTAGCGATGTACTTTACGAGTTAAAAATATCATTACAACTGTAGTTAATTCAATAAGCGTGCAATTATACAAAATAAATAGTGTAATTTAAAAATGCAGGTAGGAAATAAAAAAAAAATATTACGAGCACAACTAACCTTTGACAATTCGTCGTTTGAAAACAGTTATCCAAAAAATATAAACAATAATCACAGCACTTCGAAATTCAAAACGTTCGATTCACGCGATTTAAAAATTAAAACATTCGAGAAAATAAACCGTAAACGCCATGCGCGCGCAGCAATCTACGGCGATATGGAGATCACTCCAACGTACGGTGGGCGTTATTTTACGTGTATCACCAATTTAAGCTGACCTCACCCACCTGTATTCCTTTTGATTTCCGTAAAATCTTTTATATGTAAATAAATTTTCAATCTTAATTATTAATAAGTTCTCATTGTGAAAAATGTTTAATATTCTACTCATTGTTTAAATTTGTTATTATTTATTAGTCTTCACGTTTTACTTTGTCGCACGGAATCTAAAGAATTAGTCGGGAGCTCTTAGTAATTGGTCTCAATACCATGACGTTTTCGTTCAACCTTGTCGATAATGTATAGTTTAACGACAGCCTGCATTTATTATTTTTTATCCCCTTTGTAATTTTTAATTATTGCTCGAGACGCATTGAGACGGTGATATTATTAAAGTTAAACTTCTATCGATGCTACGGAAGCGGGAATTGTCATGTTTTTGTGTAAAGTTTTTATTGCAATCACTGACCTGTATAAAAATTATACGATGGACAGGCCTTGCCATATAAAATGACATTTTTCTATGTCGATTTGAAATGCAATGAAAAATATACATTATACATATATTTATCGTATGGAAACTTTTAAAGAGTATTGTACATTTTGGGTAAAAATAGTCTTCTAGCTTCTCAAGTGTGAATACCCTTTCATATACTCAATTAATTAAAGATAGTGTACAATAATTGAAGAAAACACACGTGACTTCTGTTTTTATCAGTAATTCGATATTTTATTCATCTTAAATAAGTTATTAATTGCTATGATATATTTTCATATTTTTCTCTTCTTTTCATTTGACAATTGTCAAGAAAAACTGACGAACCATCGTTGCTGGAGACTTGCTAGTATCTAGTGGTTGGTGAGACATCTGATAAATATTTTCTTTTAGCCATAATTACTCCTATTGTACATAATTTATAATACATTTGTTTATTTGCGCGCTAATGTACCCTTACAGAGTATGTACAATACTTCGTTAGTAGTCCGTAAACAATGTGTTATGAATTTTTATATTTATTGTACGAAATGAATATATTTTAAAGTGATAATTAATTAAATAAAATTGCATTCATTAACCTCCTGATAAAAGTAACCAGTGGTAAGATTTATAATTGTAAGTACACCGCCTAGTATTTTAGTTTTTTTATTCCATGTTAGCCTAAAATGAAGCATAAACAATAAGCACGCGTTTGGTATTATGAATTGTGTACTTATGATCGCATACAAGCGCACGTGTGTGGAAATGCATTTTTGACACTATAAAGTGGTACCTAATAGGTAATTGTAGACAAAATTAGGAAAATAAATGTATTCCATATGACATTTTCACCACACTGCGGTAGCCTGGTAAGGCTTAATTGAAATGGTTACACATTATATACGACTATTGCGGTTCCAAGTGTCATTAAACAATGATTGTAACTATTTAAATGAAAGCAGTGTAAGCCTAGTGGTTCGAACGTTGGTTTCCCGAACGTGGGTACATTAGATCGAATCCTGCACGCATGTCTAATTTTGTAATTGTGTATTACAAGTTAATTATCACTTGCTTCGGTGAATGAAAACATCGTGAGGAAACCTGCACACCCGAGATTCCACCATAATGTTCTCGAGTGTGTGGGAAGTCCACCAATACTTATTTGGCCAGCGTGGTGGACTATGGCCTGTACCCCTTACATTGTCTAAGGAGACCCGATTATTTATTTATTATATAAGTATACGTATACCTCGAATAGAACGTGGACGGAGTACTGCGTTAATAAAATGTTTTCTATACCTTCAATAGTTATTGTACGTATGTATTAAAATTGTAATATATTTAAAACGTTTATTATAATGTCACTGAGAACTAGGCATCGTCGAACAATGCAATGACACTTCAATATAATGGCGACGTCGATTGAGCTCGGCTGATCCTAATGGTACTATTAATTCGCTTCGATAAATGAGGGATTAGTTTCCATAATCCGCTGTTGATGGTGTTTGATATATCTACTTCATAATTATAGGATTACAGAGCTCTGTGTAAACGTACTCCTGTAACACATGTTTCAAGTCATTGAAATTTAAGGTGATTTCCAAAATCTTTGTCATTTTTTTTATGGACTGTTCGCGTTGATGGTCTTTACAGCTTCATGTAGACAGTGATAACTCTATAATAAACCGAGATAGCTTATTCTATCTTTAAGTTCTTATTCTTTTATTCTTTACTTTGAATTGTTTTGTCCATAAGTGTTCTATAGAAATTTTTGCTGTTGTTTTTGTTTGCAATTCGCTTTGTTTCTCTTATTTATTTTTAGATTGGTAGTGGTTATTTTGGTGAAGTTTATCTGTTTAATTAACGAAGTCATACGCGATAATCAGTGTAAAGTATTTCATTTCCAGGCTTAGATTCCTTTCCACAATGTACGGAAAGTTCCAAAAAGTAGCCGTTACATGAGGCATCAGGATACTTTCAACTCGCACGGTGAACTTTCATAAAATCAGTTTTTGTCACAATATTTTGCGTCATGAAATACACCGACAACTAATTTATAGTAACTACTTAAATTTCACAGTCATAGAGCGGTACATAATTCGTGCTACTGAGTTATAATAATAAATCTTTATTTCAAACCATATTTCGAGTTTATATGTTAGTACCACACATATATTCTTAACACTATATTAGTTGTTTACAGACAGACAGAACAGCACATGGGTCAGTAATAAGATAAATTTATGTTACAAGTTCCGCTTCCAGTGCCCCGTTAAACTCTTGATCATCCAAAATTAATGTCGTGATTGTTGTTTATTAATTAATTATTATTGATTTACACATATATACAAATTATTTACAGTAAGCATAAATTATAATTCATCATTAGAAATATTTAAAATTCGTCTGTTAACTATAAACTTCCGATTTATGAAACCGATGATGATAAAATCTAAATAAATAGTTCATATAAGAAATAATGTATAATAATAATTTAGATGGATAATACGTATTTTATATGTAAGGCAAACAATAATGTAATATCCTACATTCGAATTTATAAATACTGGTCGTCGGCCATTTTGGCGGCACTAAGTACGGTCGGCAGACGTTCATCAAAGCAATAGATAAGGAATAAGGGTTAAGTTGTAACTACTAGGCTATCACTGCACAATCCAAATACCTATCAAAATAGGCTGTGGCTCAGATGTCCTTGTGATGCAAAGTCTGTATTTGATGATGTCGTGATCCAATGACGTCACGTGCAAAACAAATGCGCAAGGGCAGATACGTTCACATGTACTTAACCGGTTTTATTGCAACATTAATCTCGTAGTTGTTAGCGATACAAAAGTTCTATATTTATTTCACTCTTCAACTTACACATCAAGTTTAAGTTCACAAAAATGCTACATTTTTAATTGGTAAGCACAAAACAAAGGGTGGCCTTATATTTTACAGAGACAACTTACAGACAACCCACAGAGATGTAAGGATGTTCATATCAAGGAAACATATGGACTTCCCTATGTTTCCCTATGTGCTAACATACAATTCTCTTAATTATGTCGACTGACGACCTTTAGAAGACAGCGGGTATCTGGATTCAAAGGGCTAAGGACCGATCTGATTGGCGTAAATTAGGGGAGGCCTATGTCCAGCAGTGCACAATCAAAGGTTGATTGATGAGAAAATATTTTTTATTGATTTTTTTAACAAGCATAAACATTGCTATTGTTGACAATGGTTACACTATCAACAAATAGGGTAATAATCGTGATCCCATCAATATATATTTTATGTGTAAACGGTACTAGCGACTTTACTATGAATATTATTTTTTGCCATTTATTCATCAATACTTGACAATATTTATTGATCGTCTAAACCACAGATCCCAAAGTGGTCCACGACAAGCTACAGGGGTCCACAGATACATAAAATTGGTTGCCCATGAGATACTACTACTTACGGGTACTATTTACCATGTCAAAAAATAACACACTCCCACAGAGAGGTACCTTTCAGCGGTCACAAATATTACCAAAAACGTACATATTTTTTATGCCTCACTCTATGTTAACATTGCAATAATATTAAGGATATTAAGGAATATCCCTATATTCATAAACAATACCATGATGTCTCACAGGGAAATAGAAAGAAAGGATCGATTGTTTGTATTCTCATCTCCTTCACTCTTACTCTATGCAATGGTCACTATGTGACCTCATAGTATTATTTTTGAATAAAGAGGTAACTCCAGGCATACATACAGCAATGAACCTATCCGCGTTGTTCGTTGCAGGAAAAAAATAATATGAAACAGAACATTATAATAATCGCAACTCACCAAGAGATACCGAGAATGTCTATCTATCTATCAGCCTTTAAAAAAGTCCACTGCTGGACATAGGCCTCCCCTAATTCTCGCCAGTCAGACCGGTCCTGAGCCTTCTGAATCTAGCGAATACCCGCTGTCTTCTTAATGTCGTCAGTCCATTTGGTTGCGGGGCGACCTACTCTCCTTTTTCCGAGACGTGGATGCCATTCAAGGACCTTTTTTCCCCAACGGTCCTCTTTACTATAAATATATGTATAATGAATATTTAATTAAATATAATAATAAATGAATGTATCTATTAGACGCTATTTATATAATTAAATAATGCCTTGCTTAATGGATCTATCCGTTATATTTTCTCGCCCACTTGAGTAATACCACAAAATATATTGTAATAGAAATTTTCATCATTACATCCATCGGTCTTTGATTACAAAATACTGAATATTGGCCTCCCTAATATGCATCACTTAGATAACATAAAAAATTAATGAATAGTTATTTCTAGCACATTTTATATTAAAATTAATTATCATAATGAAAAGTTAATATTACGTAAACAGAAATTGATATCGCTAGGGTTATTTAAGTATTACAGTAAATTTACTGTACACACTTTCGCACGATTTGTAACAACTTATATTTTTTGAAGTGGTACGCGTAAATCATATTCATATTTACTTAAAGTTTCGAAGTCGACACGTCGTAATTTTGCATGTAAGTTGATTGAAAATAAAAATTGCATGATGTAATGTGTAATTATTTCGTTGGAAGCGAGTTTTAGTATACTTCGAAGTTCACGGAAAACAACTCGGATCTCTAATTAGTTAGTGTTTTATTGTTGTACCCCATCAGTACGATTTTATACGTTGGAAAATAGGCGCGAGTGCGCTGTAGTTAACCATTTGTGTTAAGTGAATGTTATTATAATGAAGATTTATGACTTATCATAAAGTTTTATACCTTGTTGGATAGCTAGTAAGTTGCAGGTGTTTTTTTGATAATTTGCACAAAATTATTACTAGTATTTTTTTTGAGTAATCTTACATTTTGTGACGAAATACGTGAAGGAAATCGATATTTTTTTGGTGTTTGATGCTCTTATTTTGAAACATATTCAGCTACCCTGAATTTATAACCTGGATATTAAGAACCAGTATGTCCACTAATTAGGGGAATAAAAAAAATGATAGCCTGGGTACTTTTTTTAAATCGGGTCTAAAGTTGTTTATCTGTAGTTTTTACCAAAAAAACAGGAAATTCAAAATATCTCGAAAACAGTTAATTTTCGGATAGGGTATTATTGGGTCAATTGCATCGCAAATGACCTGGTCTGCAACCCTTTAGCAGGAAAAGGTCCAATTACCAGTAACCCTGTATACACGTTGTAAACTTATTAGATGAATGGTTAATTATTTTTTCAAAAGATATTGCAAAAAAATGCTGTAGCCGTATTGAATACATCAGTTTAGTAAATACCTACGACTAAAGTAATAAAATAACAATGTGAACGGCTAGTGCACAAAGTCAATGAGTTACTTTTTACAAAATTAAAAACTCACCTATACTTTTTCACCAATATCAAACATGTAAGGTTTCTCCACAACAAGATGCTTATATATTTTTTTTAAACTGTTTCCTGTTTTATGAATTTATTTTACATTACGATTAATCAATAAAGGTTTCGAGTTTACTTTTCGCATCATTCTGTAATTTTTAGCTAAAAAACATTATTAATAAATACGATCAAATGGATTGCAATGACTTATATAGTAATAGTTATATTACATAATTAGACAGGTTACGTAGTTAAATAGGTACCTGGAGGAAAAAATATAACCTATTAAATAATTGTAATTTAACATCCAAATTCCCGCCAGAACAACGACGTCGACTGACAGATGAGTCACAGTGTTAAAATAAAATTTCTTTAGCTTACATAGCGTTTCCCAACAGATATCTATTTTAATACTAATATTTTCATCTCCCGGCTCGGGCTACGCGCGCGCTTCGTCTCATAACATCATAATAAAAAGGTGGCAAAAATCAAGATGGTTTACTTGTTATGATTGTAGGGTTTAACTGTTTATATTATAGTGTCTGTACATATCCTTTTTGTGGTCAAAATAATGGTAATAAAATGTATATTAAAATAATAAGTGTTACGTAGATAATTAGTGAAACAAAAATAATTGTTATGCTTCAACTATGATATAACCTCTTCGTTAATGGCTTGATACTGGATAAGGATTAACTCAAGCTTCACATATCTTTGAGGATGTCAAGGTATGTAGACAATATTTCCCTCATAGAAAATTTTCTCGTAAACCATTCTAAATATCTATGCACATAAGGGGATAAATCGGAGGTACTACCGGTAGGCACGCGGTCGATTGACTATAGAAGCTGAATTTAAAACCTCTTGCTTTAATCGTATACTTTTTTTTTTATAAATTACTATTTTATTCT
>DWPA01000101.1:0-34295 GCA_018251375.1 Calpodes ethlius
TGAAAAGTAACAAATCCATTGAAAACTTTGTGAAAAAAATGATGTGTGAATTTTCATTCACATACGTGTCGAATTGATAACCACATTTCTCAAATCGGTTAAAAATGCATACAATACAATACAACAGACAGAGAAAACATTTTATTTTCACATAAACCAAACATTTTTATTAATATGGTATCAATAATTTATATTCTCATGAGCTTTTTATACTCTGGGAATTCCACACTAATTCAGGAAACATAATTTTGGCTACACTTTTTGTACGACGCGCTTCGTCTAACACCGGATCCTATACCACCTATATTATTCCTTTGGTCTTAGTTTTTACTACGTATTCTGCTGTAACCGGCCGTAATTTATAAGGTCAATGGTATAAAATTATACGAAATGTGATATTGGATTATTCGTTGTTCATTTCCTTTGTATTAAGATTTATACGATCAAATATCCAACATAAAATAGTGCTTAAAACTATGAATGGTTGTGACTCATATAAAGGGTCATCACAAGTACATTTAAAGTAAGTACATTTGTTGATACACCTTAAAATTTTATAATCATGGGTCCCTTATTTAATTAATTTTTATATTTTATTGTTTCACACTTTTCCCATATAGATATAATATATATTTATTTATATTACTAAAATTTAATAATATAACAAATATATATTATAATTATGGTTATATTTAATATAATAGTAACCACAAACACATGGTAATATTATAGTATAAAATGGCACGTGTATAATATTGTGAGTTTTTAATAAGTAAGTATGTATATCCTGTCACGTGTTTGTCTTGCGTCTTTTAATTAATTATTATTCAAAATGTTAGACCCATTGAAACCTCGCTGTGTTGTAAACGTAGTTGGTTGTGAATTTACAAGCTATTCTCGTACGACAACGGTCGGACCCACATATTTTTGGCCTATTAACATTCTTAACGAGAAAACCGGTACAAATACGAACTACCATAGTTACATCCTTGAAATGTGTAAGTACTATCCAAAGTAGGCGCCGACCGGCTTTTTATATCAGTAGCCGACAAATGAGTAGACTACTTGATGGTGCGACCGCAACAGACATCACAGATATGTTGCCATCCTTCGACGAAATAATTATAATATAAAAAAAAAACTAAATGCTTTTATTATAGCATCTAAGACCAGAATACTTCTCATGACGAATCAAACGAGCCTTAACTCGATCATGTTGCGTCCTTTTATTTCCAGGTTTCTATGACCACCTTCCGATTCCATTACTAGACTAGCCCTTTGACACCATTATATTGTATTGTCATCCGATTTATATATGTAATATATCTTTAAAGTATGGGTTCAATTGAACTTTAAGAAATGGGTGCAATTTATCTTACAATATTTGATTACAAAAAACACTGAACAGGTGAAACTTTAATCATTAAAAACTTATAAAGTCAGACGTCAATTGTTATTCTTACCAACTACTTTCGGTTTAAATTCAACATATGTCAGAGTAACCCCGTTTAAAATGACGAACTGAATAAGATAGAAGTCAATCGTATACACTGAATACAATGGTACTGCATGATCGATACCTATTCAGATAAATTTCATCCTACACATCCAACAATGGTGCACAGAACACACGACAATATGTGTGTATGTAGTACGTATACTTTGGCATGCGATCTTAAATCGCTATTCCGCGAAGTCAATGGTTGTCGGTGGAAACGACTTTAGAAGGCACGTAGTCATTTGACGACAAGGGTTAAGTTTCATTGATCCCTGTCACTTAATCACAACTTGCTACGATGTAATATATTTTAAGAATAAGCACATTTCTGTATACTTCAAATATTTCATTCAGTGCACACGTATTTCTAACAGCGATAAATCGTGTCAAGCGCTTGACAACAATTTCTAATGACAAATAATATTAACAGCTGAGTGTTGTCGCATAATTGTTAGGAACAGGACGTAGATTTATGAACCTTGTTAATGTAGGTAATGTACACTGATCGCTGTTGTGGAGCTGACTTTATAAATCGATAATAATATTACGTATTTCTTTATTATAGCCGTTATTTATTTGTTTATTAAAAAGTAATATTCCGTCTCTTTTCAGTGTTGATTTTTAAGCTGATTAATACCAGTGCGGCACATCACTAGCATTCAAAAACCTGTGTGCTTATAAGCCTATTTGTTCCCCGTCATTATTATTAATAGTGTGTCACAACGACGCGACGGCGGCCGCACTAGACGAATACTAAAAAAGAGGTGGAACCGGTTGTCAACGGCTTGGGTCAGGGGTTCCCTTAGCTTCCGAAACACGTCACGATGTTATCTGGATTAAATTACGTTACAAACAGCTGACAAAATGTTTTAAGAATTAGGCAATGTCCGTTCGCTTATATTTTGCATACATTACACGCATCAGTTAAATCCACAAGTAGTAATGCAACTTTCTTGAACTTTCATAACAAATTAGAAAACGTTTGTATATTTCGAAACTATATTAGCGATAAAGGAAAGTTAACCGCACATTTATTTGCTGAGATTATCCGCGATTTAACCGGCATTCAAAAGTGGGAGATAATCTATTCGTCATATATATTTTTATTATGCATAAGTATGTTTACAATTTTAATTTAGTTCTCGTTGATACATTTTGATGATGTTTATTATTCCAAAACATGTCATTTCTAATTGGCTAAATAGTGTAACTATTTTACCGCTCCAAACTTTTAATAGAATGATGTGTGAATAACAGGTCAATCAAGAAATCTATTAATTTATTACTACAAAACATACCAATTGCCTTTTGTGACATCGAATTATATTTTTATTTAAAATTAATATCATATCTTTCCACTGTGTTTATGAAACTATTGTATAATTACGCAAAGTGAGGTTAGTTGTCGAAACAGTACGCGTTGATCCCCAAGGAGCGTTAATCCGAGCCGGCACAACCGGCGCTACCGGTCCGGACAATGCTCCAGACAAAGACGCTGACGGATGGCTCGGCTTCACGCGGCCGCACCTAGCTCTGACTATAAACGTACGACTCACGCAAACTGTAAGGATACCAACTAACTAGCGTTTGACGAGCTTGCGTTTATGTTTATAAACTACCGACCCTCTCCAACTTCTCACGAGTGTAATTAGCATATAAACAATTTAATAATTTAGAAAAGTAAATAAATGCTTTAATATTGTAGAAAATTAAGAACTCTACCATTGAGGAGTCGTCATGTCCTGATTCGACTTTAGTGTAGGGCATACTTAAAAAAAATCATTGGCGTTGAAACAAAAGCTATGTGCAAAATTTCAACTTCGTAGTAAATAAGGAAGTAGTTCTAAATCAGCTTACAAATTTGACCTAAAACATACTAACTAACAAATATTACAAGTTAAATAAAAGGTTATAAAAATATAGTCGACGTCACGCTGTGATATTGCACTATTCTAAAGGTGAAAGATTTTAAAATCAGATACTTCGTTTTGAAAATTATTTCTTTATTTAAAATTTTTACACTATACAAAATAGTACAGAAACAAAGGCGGACATTAATCAAAAAATTTCCTCCCGGTCAGCCTTCAGGTAATATGATCACAAGTATATAGCGGTATAAGTATATAAGAGATAACGTAACAAAATAACTCCTATGTATAACATCACTCACAAACATTACCTCTTTATAAGTATGGAGTGATCAGCGTAGAGCTGTGTGCACGCAGCTTCATCGTGCTCCGTTTGAATCATTGAACGAAACATCGTGCGTTTTGTTTAAAAGATTTAAACTAGACGTGATTGCTCCAATGGTTGTAACGTTTGACATTTTTAAAATATTTGAGCTTGACCTTAACTACCGACCGTACCTACCTACTTAGCGGAAATGTAATCCGCTTGAAAGCTATCATTCCCATCACAGTATGACGAAACACTATACATTGAATGCACTACTTACTTAGCTCCATTGGTTTCGACCGTAATAATAACACAAACAGAATGAAAGATGCCTAAGACGCAACTACGAAAAATCGTACGTTTACAAAATAAATCATGCACTAAGAGACGCAAGGAATCTAGAATTAGAAATTCGCAATGCTAGTAAAATTATATTCGAAAAACACCTAACAAACCACACTTTCGATGAGCGATGATGAAATGTGTTGATGTACGATAAAATAACTGAATTATCCATAGACGTAACATAACACATTTTACGACCAAACTGATACCATACACTTGTGATTTGGTACCCTTAGCAACTGTTACTGTAAATGTCTTCCATAATAAATTAACAATGTCTTTTACTGGGCATTTATTACCAAAGACAATCTGTTACACTTTAATCTATACTCCAAATATCTACTTAAAATAATAACTTGAGTTGAAATAGTTACTTAAGCAACTATTTCTATTAAACAGCTAAGAATTTGAACGAAGAAAAGCTCCCAAAATTAAGAATTTACTAATTAGCTGCTTAAGAAATTACTTAAACTCAAGTAATTACTTTGGCTTGACTTTGATACAAGCGTTAGCATTAGGTGGAAATGTAGTCTTGTTAAGTATTAAATTATCATAAATAAAAAACAATATATTAATACGTGGAGAGAATATATTTTAAAGAATGATGACAAGGGAGTCGGATATTTAGTTTTGGTTAAAGGTTACACATAAAAAAAGTTAAATAGCATGTTTAATCCATAAAAAATACGTTTATTAAAATAAATAAAACAGTGAAAAAGTTACCCTATGATAAATTGAAATAAAGTGTAGTTTCGACCAGCCTCGGTGTAAAGTTAGAAGAATAAAGTGTTCCATTCTGTCAACCTGTAGAGAAGGATAAGAGGCAACTGACTAATTTATTCATACTTTAAGTTCAGTTAGCAATTAACTATAGAGGTACTTACACTCCTCACATATTAAACGTTATTTTATTCAAAACCCTTCAGGAGGTCTAAGAATTGTTCATATCTATGTTAACAAACCACCCTTACTGGAACATTATGATAAAGTAAAAACATAATATATTCGTGGGAAAAGATCCTCGGACTGCGCCAGTCAGTTGAATTAAATAGTGCACTGACCATTTAGCTGGTTCACGACACAACTTACTACTGAGCAATAGTTATTATTGGTCAACAGAAAAACTACCACGAGGCAGTACTCGTACAATAATAAATTATTATGAAAACGTCCATGAGGACTTAACATTGCTGATTAAGGGCAAGAAACTACATGTTTTTACTGGACATTGTTTCAACTGAATCATAACAGTATATTGTTGGAAAAGGAGTGAAGCAAAAACCAGCTTAGCCCTTATGTGTACGCGCTGATTCCAAATTCGAATGCAGATCTTTTGAAGTTCACTGTGTAGTCGCGATAACGACCAACTAACACTAACTGTTTTTGTAAATATTTCTCACCATTAAAACTGAATTACCATGTAATTATGTGTATGCATATATTTGTGTGTGTGTGTGTGTAATATAAAGCAAAATAATGTGAATGAAATAAAATAGCTTTGAATTTGGTTTTAAAACCTTATCCCGTTCTCTGTGTGGAATTTCTTGCCCATCGCAATTCGCTAAATTAGTGAATTTACCGATTTATACAATACGAGTTGTTCATTTTATTACATATTTAAAATAAATAATGTCAGGGGTCATACCCCAACACATCGCAACCGTTACGTTTATTCAGGCAACTTTGGTCAATTTTGTCTATGATATAAATAATGTGCGATTCTTTAATTGAACTTTTAGCCGTTACTATTTGGTTCAATCGTATTTCATATAGCAATTGATTCATTTGACAGTTTGAATATTAGGAAGTGAGTACGTATGCGAAGAAAATATTGTTATTGATATTTCAAGTCATTTAAACGTTGTTTTACTGTTGATACAAAGACATCGGAGCGAGATCGACAGTTTAAAAATAAGACGTCAACTTTTTTTTTCGCATAACTTTAATATGACACGACGTAGATACATCTTTTCCTGATCTTCTTAAGGAAGTTATTATAGTATTTTTTATGTTCCTTTATTACAGCTGTTTTAGCATTCCGTTGATGGATATGAGCCATTATACCCTTTTTATACGAATTAATAACTAGAAACCTGGTCTGCAGTCAAATTTCGACCGTAATACAATTCTTCCAAGAATATTTTTTGATTACGAATTTGGGATGTTCTGTTTTCTTTAACAGATGTTCCTAAATTCAAAATTATTTAATCGTATCACTTATCTATGTCATATTTTCATTTTTTTACAACTTCGTAAATTTGGATTACTTTTGAGGTATTTGATGTTCTTTCCTATATATGTATTATAAATAGTAACATATACTGTATACAAATTTCTTGGTGATCATCATTTGTCTTCTCCGTGTAAACTTTATTTATACCGAATCATTTCATGTGCTTGTGTCATTATTAAGAAGGTGTTTCTTTCACTTATAATATTTCGATGTACAACTAAAACAACGCGGGATAAATTTTGACGTTACTGTAGGTTATTCATCTGTCCTTAAAGTTAGTACGTAGTGTCTACCAAACTTGTTTGAAAACATAATACAAAACTCTTAAGAATGCGCGTTCCTTTACAATCTATATTCACAGCGCTACCGTAACAAATTACTGCTATACGAGCACCGCTTCCAAAATTTTTTGGTGCGTGCAGGATTCTAAACCAAGCTCCTGAGCAAGAAATCGACTCTTAAGCTTCTACCAAAATTTTGTAAAATTTAGCTTTGCCCAAACGCGCCTTCATAAACGCATTTAAAATGCTTGACAATATTAATGGACTTGAATACAATTCCCCGTTAAATTATGTGCCGGTTAACGGGTTAATCAGCGCGCTAAACTGTTGACCAGATTTGCGTTGTGTGATTATTAGCGCGCTAAACACCGTATTGGGACGAAAATGACGCCGTGACTTTGAATTACTACCGTAACTTATGTACATAATCAATGAAGATAACCATTTCCGCTTATAGTTAATAGACATAGTAACTCTTGATTATATAAAAAACGTACTAAATCTCCCTTATCAATTGTTTGCATTCGCTGGGAGAGTAAGTGTAGGTCGTACGTCATTATTAGTCTAGACGCGATTGGGGTCAGCTCTAAGATTAGGCGCTGAACACACAGAGATATCTCCCATCCTGATAACGTGATGCGATGTGATACCAGGAAATCAGAATTGTAAAGATTATGTTTTAATTTTCCATATATTTTTCTCCTTTCAGATAATGCAATGAACTTTGATTTTATTTTTATGTTCCAATTGGTAGTGCTCTGAATATTATACGATGTATAAAACACTTGAAATAAATATTTTACGATTAAAATTTTCCATTGTAAAACTGAAAATTGGTTAAGTTATAATATTTTTTTAATTTGCGTATCGCTATTTAGATAGGTGTAACTTTTTGTGGAGAACTGTGTAGAGGTTTTATGTACAGATCATAAATTTAGCAGTAAATTAAATTACTACAGTATTATATCTTCGAAACGTACTCCATAGCACATTCAATTTACACAAGTGTTACTACCATTCCGTGTCAGTAATTATCAAATAGTAATTTGTTACTATGGACAAATAATTGTAATAATTAGCCCACTAGGTTAACGTAAATGTTGGGCCTTTATAAGTCGAATACAAAAAGAAATTTGAATATTAATTCATAACCAAAGGTTACAGATTATAAAAAATAAATACTCGCTCTAATTCAATTTGCCATAGGGTAACTATATATTAACTGAAATGTTAAATTTTCTCTAATAAATGAATTTTATAGCATATATTGTAAGCAAACTTAATACACATCTTCAAACCTTTACGTATTAATATTCATATTTTCCTTCACGTATTAATATATAAATAAACATCAAATGTCTACTTAATAGTGTACATAATGGCTTATTGAGTAAAATACACATACATATATCAATGCAACGGATAGTTCCCGAATCGTATTACTGATTCTAAACACAACTAAAGTCTCAAAACAAACATTAAATTTAACAATCACCGTGGCGCCGAATGCTTCTTGACGAGGAACAAAAAAACAAAGACGTTGCAGCCACGACGACGGCGACGCCTGGCGCCTGTCTTATCACCGGCGCGTGGGCTCTACCTTTCTTTCCCTTTTACTTTTTATTCCTAGAACACATTCCTATCACACCAAAGGGTTCATGTTTATTCGTTCCTCAACAGACAATTTTAAAAGTGGCACGTAAATTTAAACGTGTTTGATTCACTGCTCGCGTTTCATTTATTTTGTCGTTGTTTTATTCTTTTTACTTTTGATTCAACCGACAGATACTCGTGTATAAATGCAATATCGCCGATACTTACCCTATGAATGGTTAAACGCTTCGACCTTTTTTGTAATTTATACTTTCAATTTCAATAATGGCAAATATTTATGGCAAAACCAACATGTCTGTCAATCACTCCTGTTTTGGTGCAAGTCCTCTAAAGAATTCTTGCCTTTTGTAGAGACAACGGTAACGGCCTCCAAATATTTTTATGGCTGATAAAATGAATGTCAGAAGTAATAATTTGATTTATCGATACTTATTGTTACCATAAACCTAGTTGTATTATTTAGTATAATAAGAATATTTTACATTAGCTTACATCGTTTTTTATTTCATGTCAAACTGGATTTATAGAATCGTAAACGTTTATCGCATAGATAAAATCGAAGACGTATTTTAACTTTAATTGCATGCAAATCTCGTCGGTGTTACAAGTATATTTTGCCGTGTATAGGTATGTTTGTGTGAGTTGAGTAGTTAGAGATAAAATTATCTGCCTAATAACGAAAAATTATGTAACAGATGGTACCACTTTAGAGATAGCAACTAAACGCAGCGCGCGGGTAAATTGTTGATGTACTAGCTCGTCACGTTTTGCTCACAAATTTTCTTTTGAACACTTAAATAATATTTTCAGTGACTAGGCTATCGTAGTTTTTAATTTATTGTAAGTTATTAAATTAAGAGGTTTTATTTAGATAAAGAGTTATAATTAAATTAAGTTAGGTAAGTGCAAAGTAAAACGTTTATTCCAAGTGTATAACGTATATACTTAATATGTATGTATATTTAGTGAAACTTGCTACTTAATTAGTGAAAGAAATAAAGTGTAAGGTTAAGGTCAAACCCAAGTGTTATCGAGTGAATTATCTGAGTTTATTCTAATTTAGTTATCTTGGCGCCTGTAACGTACTTAATGTTAATGAGTCATAACATTATTATTAAATGGGTTTATTTAACATATTATTTTTTCTTTTCAGGTCCATTATAATGAAATTGCATCGAAGACGCTACATAGTGATATTATCTAACTCGAAGTTCAAGTACACGTATGAACATAATATAGCATCGGTTCCGAAGTATATTGTGGTAGTGTCCCGATAAAAATCGGTAGTATGGTAAACCCGTAGCGAAACGAAGATTGAGGGGCGGCGTTAGTACCTACTAATAAGATGCGTGCTAGCGGCTGTCGGGTGCTCAGAAAGATGGATATGTGGTGTTCCATGTTCAAACTACTGCTGTTCCAAATGATAATGACACGGTGCAACGCCAAGTTCATAACGTTAACCGACGCGGAGTACTTGCCTGACGAGCTAGGCGAAAGAGTTCAGGAAGATATTAGTAACCTGATACATACTGGTAAGTGTTCTGTAATTTTTTTCCACTTTACATTTAAGTAAAGTTTACTCTTCGGGCACTAAATTAATTATAATTGTTCATGTGATGTCGGTGCGCAACGCTTATAAGGTTACTCGTACCATGTAGTTTTATTTTATTTGATTAACTTTATTTTATTTCAACATTAAAACATGACGTGATCCGTGAGTTCGGTGCAGCGTAAACAATTAAAATTGACGGCTTGAAGATAAATTTTAGTCTTAAATTTATGAACTTGTAAACCTAATCTTATAAGTTGTTTTGTGGTTGTCACAAGGTTTGAAATGCTGATAATTGGATTCGAGACTCGCATGACGGACTGAGATTGCCTTTGAAAGATTATCTTAGGCGTGTCTGTAGTTTTGAGGGCAATGTAGGGTACGGCCCCCATCTTATTTTAAGTCGAACACATTGAGAATAACTCAGTATCTTTTTTTAAATCATAAACGGTCTTATGGCGGATTTAATCATGTTTACGAGTCCGTCAGAATTCATCGTAAGAGTGACAGGTTGCTTTCATATGCTTACTTAAGAAACATGCTACATCGAAAGTAAAATCAAGTTATTCAGAGGTACTACGCTTGAACGCGACGGTAAGATAATACCTCAAGGTGAGATCGGCCTTTTTAACTCGTATAAGTTATTAGTGTATGTTTACGTGATGTAGAGCATTTTCGCATGGCTTCAACCAATTCATGAACATTAATTTTACATACAATGTTTGATACATATCAATACAGACTTATTGAGTAAAAAGTGTTAAAGGTTTTCAAATGTGACTTAAAAAGTCTGACTCATGTATCGTAGTTTTGTACACGGTTATTGAAAAGTATTACATTGGAAATATGTTTAGTTTTAAATACTTAATAAACGTTAAATGCATTCATCACGATCTCAGATTTTTATTGCTAATTTGAATACAGAGTTTCTAGTAAAAATATATAGAAAACATTCATAAATCGAATTAGAAGCTGTCATTAGATGGTAGCACTCAATAAACACTTGATTTATTTATTGAGGTTAGCGAGCGAAGTTTAAACGCTGTGCAGGTAGGAACTGCTTTTTAGTTTAATTTTACTCACGCCCTAATTGTTTTATTTGTCTCAAAACTGTGTGATAATTACCGAAACGTATCACTGGAAAGTGTAAAGTATAACGATCTGGATCGCTTATCTAATAAATTCAATATTTACTGAGCGAATCTTATCTCTGTTGTAGCGAAAAAGTCCAAATCTTGGTTGCGTAGTGACGTGTCTTGTGACGTCGAGCACTTGCTCTGATGTGCGGATATGGAAGATTATATCAGTTCTCGTAATAGGGATCAATGATAACAGACAATAAGCACGTATTGAAATTAAAGCGGTTCATATAATTTCGCCTTTACAACGTACATGATGGAAACTTTATATTTTTTATTTCCGTAATTGTTAGTTCCGTTAATTTTCTAAAAATATGTTTTTTGTATAATCTCAAAAGGCAATTTAATCTATTCGAATGGTCAATTTGATTGTATTGATGTATGTGGGTGTTAACTCATTTTTGCTGCGCGATATTTATTATAGAAAGAATCAACAGATTCAGATGGTTCTTAGAATGATCCAGCGTTTATCAAAACACACATAGACAAGCTTTGATTTAAAAATGTAGCAGCTGTATAGTTTTGAAATGATTTAAGGTGAATCGTTGGATTAAAAAAATGCATTTTAGTACGAATAAATATTGAAATTTGCAAATCAAATTAAACATGTCATTGTTAAAAAAATAATGAGAGGTAATTAAGATAAATAGATACCTCATAATAGTAAAAAGATACGAGAAGTGTTTCATAGTCGTACAATTTTAGTCATAACTTAAATAGTTACGCATCGTGTGTTTTTTCTGAAGTTTTATAACATTTACTTTTTTCGTACGGTAATACCTCAGTGTACGCACTACGATTGCGTACAATTAAAGATGATGTAACTAACTTTATCTATATACATACAATTTAGTTTATTCCCAGTTAGTAACATAAGATGTTGCGGTTTTTGGTACTACTAATATAAATAACTAGGAGGAAGTAATGTTTTAATAGACTAACAAAAATACTGAATAACAGGTAAATGTAAAACTAAATAATAAGGTAACATATTATCTAAACATGCCAATTATGGGATACCTTATACATAAATATTAATCAGTAAATATTTAAGAACACATGTTTATGATTTTACTTCATGTTAAAACACGTTAATTCTTTTGAAGTTTGTGATAAAATACCCGAAATAAATAACACATAAAAGGAATTTCAGTTTTCAAATATACACGTACGATTAAATTTCACAATATTTATGAAAAACTTTAATGATGTAAACATTTGTTGTGTTTTTCTGCTGAAAGCACTAGAATTGGACGAAATACGGCCGTAATTTTAGCTCGGTGTTCAAGATGTGTTCGCTGTGTGTATTTGTTCAGATAAAGTCCACCCACGCGAGGCACTGAGGTCGGCGCTCCGGTGACTTAGCGACTCGGCCCGAGTCTGTCCCGCGAGGGGCGGACACCCAGGGTAATAGACAATAATTGCTGCCAAGCCCCCGCCAAAAGAATCTGTTCGTAAGCACTCGTCTAGACTGCCCACGCATGCCAACACAAAAACTTCGCCTTGTTATTCGTTCCGATTCAATCAATCCGATTCTTATGAAAGCAAACTTGTTAATGCTTCTAAATTTTGCAAAAAAAATAACAATACGGTACTGACATGAAGTAATCAATACTTTTAGAAAAAAATGTTTTTTTACATATTGATTAAAACTAAATTTCATTTTTAATAAACAAATCGATTAAGTGTTAATTTTGAGAACGTGTGGTTAATAAGTTTTCTTACAGTAAATAAATTAATAACAAAATATTAATATTTTTCATGTTTTATACAAATAAGAGACTATTAATTTGGATAAGAAACATATGCTCAATTTTTTTTAGTGCACGTATTGTTTTATCTATCTATTTTATTAGTCTGTGTATTGACGCTGCTGGTCGCTACATCCTTTTTTTAAATGCAGAACTTCCAAGAAAATGTTTCTGTTATTTTGCATTTAATTTTAGCTCCTATTCAACAATATTTAAATGTTTGAGTTGGCTCCAAACAGTGCTATAAATTTTAGTGCTACTAAAACTCTCACTTTATTGTCATTTACTGTAATTAGTGTTAAAATGATGTAATTAATTAGAAACAAAAAAAATCTTAAACGTTGTATTTATTTCCAGAACATTGGCGAGAGATTTCATAGGAATGTTGTGAATTCAGTTTAGTGATATAGATTCTATTTTCTTTTCTTAATTATTCTTTTCGTGAATAGGACGAAGGTTAGTACAAGTTTACTAAAGATTATGTTAATTATTATTAATTGATATCGCTTCGCTTTGGGATATTTATGCCTTGTGTGTTTGGGATATTATAGCCCAAAAAAGGTTAAAATAATGATTTAGGCTTATATAATAAATTGATTTAAAAACCGTTTGCCATAAAACATACACAAACACAAGCTCTTACTCCAAGTTAGTTACAATACATCACTGACAACTGTATCGAAATAGTTTGCTCAATTTCTGGCACTAGCCGAAATAAACATCGGCCAGACAGTTTTATTGTAAATATATAATGACATAATGATATTTTATGCCAAATAACTATCAGACTTACACATAAATACCTACCACAGTTCATAACAGTTATAATCAGCTCAACAATAAAAACTTCACTGGCACCTTTGTCGCATAAGTCATTAATCACATTGTAACTGAACGCATATTGTATAAAACCCGCATTGGATAATACTTATGGAAGGAGACCATATATGAAGACTTCTTATGAAACTGTAAGTAGTTTCCGAAAGTTTTACCCGAAGACCACGAGTCGAAACGCTCAAAGCGAATTCGCTTTGGGTTTCGAATGTGTTTGTCAACGTCAATGGTTAAACAAAAATGTATAAGATCGTTATTAAATGACGAAATTACGCTGTAAATTTTAGATATTTTATTTAAATGTCTTTCTATTTATCTATTTAGCAGCCTTTTAAAATCCATTGCTGGACATAGGCCTCTCATAATTGGCGCCACTCCGACCGGTCCTGGTCCCTCTGAATACAGCAGTTTCCTGCCATCTTCTTGAATGTGTTTAAGAACTGAAATAGATGACATGACGCTTGTAGCGAATAAGTTTTTCAGCGAAGCATGTATTTCGTGACAAAATTGAAAAGTATCGAATTCTAATAACAAAATCCAACTAAGTCACGTTTTCAAAAGCCATGAATACCCGTATGATAATAAAAATGCGGTCAGTCCGAGATGAGTTAAGTTGAAAATAAAAAAGAAAACAGTTTAAAAAAAACCAGCCGTGTAAGTGTCAGGCCACGTGCAGTGTCGGGGTTCCGTAGTTAGAAGTTAATCGGGTATTACACGTGTTCAGTCTACTTGGCTGTAATATTTTTTCTTTTAAGTTCGATACATATATAAAAAGCGATTTTTTGAGGGCACTTGAGTTTAATTGTTATTGACTGTAATGAAAATTATAATTTATTATTTGCAAATGAATTTTTAAACCAAAAAATCGTCAACACACCCGCACTTTTTTAAATGACCTGTCCAAAGATATACATAACAATTGGATATAACACATTACGAGAGAAATTGTTTTATCATTTTATCGGTGTGATTAATGTTTATCCATCCCAAATTATGTTAAGTCTCTGAACTAAGTCGCGGACGAACGGGCATACCGAAACTATAAGGCTTCCGTTTTGACTGGAGAACCCTAAAAAGATAAACAGACATGAATGACAACCCGCGTTAACGCGACTGCATCTATCGTTGGTTTCAGATATACTGAGTGAAGATTCAATAAGCACTTCGTTTCGTCGATTATGTAGACTACAGACGCCCTGCGCTCGAAATTCGACCGTATTTCATAATATCAAAGATTACTTTACATTAACAGCATTCAATATTTCTCTTTTTTGTTGAAATTTAACCATAAACAAAAGAGTATACGCGTGTATATATTATGTGTGAGTGTATGAATTAAATGAATAGTAGATGTGTAGTTTTTAAATTTATTAATTTTATGTTTCTAATGCATTAATATAAAAATATTAGCAGAATGTTCACCTTGATATAAACAGTAACTGTGCCAAATTTCATACTCCGCCTAGCGCATAATTGTTAAAAAGGGTATAGAATGTTTACTACACGTATCCAGTTAAATCCAGTTTCCCCTACAAAAAATATCATTGCAACTTCTTAAGTTTCACCCAAATCTTTAAGTCAGTTTTTGTTGTAATTAATTTGAATAATAAATTCTCGTAACTGTAACGGGTGGGAAAATATAAGATGTAGAGCCTGTGGGGCCGATAGCTACCAAGTGTCAAGTGTCTAGGTGACGCCGGTCCACGCGCGCTGACTACGCACGACTATTTCTTATGAAATTGCTCATATGATGACTGATAATGTATAACTAAACCCAGAATACATACCAGAGCATGAGTGACTTACTGACCAATCAAAATAACTGAATGCTGTTTTTACGTGAGGTTTAGAATTTTAGCGGCTGAGTTTATATTTAATCTGTTTCCGTTTGTATCATGTTACAAATATGAAAGCTAGATAATATATTTAGACTTTATTGTAACAAACTTGTATCAAAAATGTATTTAATTTTATTTGTCATATTATACTCCCTAAAATGAACGCAATTGGAAATGAAATATATGACTTTACACAAAATGCAATGATGTCAATGTATAAATACAAGGAGACGAGATGATTCTGCCTGCCGATATTATTGTCTCTGATTCAGTTCCCAGCTTGGACAGACTCGTCTATCTGAGGTACATATATTTGTAGACGCAGCTCGAATGCTTGCAATATCTTAAGTCTTTCAATAATTTGCGACATAGATGATAATAGTCTCAAGTATGAGTGTGAAATAATTAGTATCATCATCACATCAAATTAATAAAATCGTATTAGTGAACGTTGACAACGGACAAACTGACAAACAACGTACATCTTAAACCAATTAACGTGGACGTAACTAACGTAACTGTGCGCAACGTAATTTTAGTTTTATTATATTATATATTTTTGTTTTTAATTTTTTTTTCGTTTCATTATTTATATCAGTGGTTATCAGTATTGTATCCGTATTGTAGTGGTCAGTATTACTCTATGGCTAAAAGAAAGTTTCTAAATTAATAAATGACACAGTTCAATAGTAGCTTATCACTGCTTCATCGCCAAAGAGCCTTTTTATTAATAATTATAAAGCGGACGGGAATGGATCTGGCCATCGTTTTGCAAATAAAAACTATACACTGAAGTTTCTTTTACAGCTTTGGAGAAAATTTTAAAAAGAGTTTTGAATTTTTATCTCCTACAGGATTAAAATAGGCGGTAAAAGTTTGTATGAATAAATCGATTTTTCTAATACCTAACGACAAGTATTAGATTGTTGTAATAGACTAGTTTCATTGAACGTTGTATTAACGCTCAAGTTACATTACAGAAATACGTATAAATTAATAATAGTATGTAACTAGGTATTCAAAGTGCTTGTCCTGCGGAGTGGCTAATATGTACTGACCCTTAATCACCTCTCCCACAAGTATTTGCACAACACGTTAGCGCAACCGCGGACCCGACCAGTAGGCTCATGCGATAGTGGTCCTAATGGCCTGTTTTCCGGATGATTAAGAAAACAAGTTGCCAATGTTGTTACTGATATGTTAAGTTGGTTTGAGAACGTAGAATCTGTTTTTGAAACGATCGATACTACTTTCTATTTGGCTGGTTAAGTATAGTGTAGTGTTAAGGTACTCTAGTCGGTTATACTAATACAAGAGGCGAACATCTGTGTTCAGTCAACGACTCATACTAATAGGTACAGCCTCCTTCCTCTATAGTCCTCTTCAAAGTTTATCATAGGTGTTACAGTGGATTATGGCACTACAAGTTCGTCTCATATCCTTATAAAATGATAAAATATAAGGACCATCGTAAAAGGTTTGGACCGTTACATTATATTTTTGTATATCTCTCTTTTATAGGAACGGAATGTAACGATAGTAAACGAAAAATAGAGTCTGTCTCACGCTTGTAAAATTTTTAAGTGGCAGTCAATTTTTTTATTTTGTAGACTGAATCCGCACCTGTGTAGTTCGATAGAGTCACTACTCATAACTTTGCCATTGATGAGATGTATCTTCTTTCATAATGAAAATGATTAACGCCTTAAATGCCACACTAACCAAGTGGCCTTAGTTAACATATCAGACTACACTCTTCATATAGAAAATTATAGAAAACTGTCCTTCGCCCATTCGGATTAAAATAATTTGTAACATATAGTCACATAATTTGAAACAAAATCTCGCAAATTATAATCTCAATGGTAACATCTGCAGAAATCTGGTATACATGTAGATAACTATCTAAGCATTACTGTGAATAATAAAATCTACTCATTCGTTAAAGATACTCACCCTCGCTAAGATGAACAAAATACTACCAGTATTATTTTATGCAAGTAAATATTAAAGATACTCAATAAACCACCACAAAATACTAATAATGAAGTATTGATATTAGTTTAATATGCTCACCTAAAAATGTTACTCATCTGTCACCTGTACACAAATTTAATTGCCTACCAGTATCAAATTACCGAGATAGTTCGATGGCTGCCGTCATCAATAACAACCACGCGCCAATTCCGAAGGCAATCGGTTTATTTACTACCATCAGCACTACCACTGTCAGGTCAATGCTGTCTTATGTTTTTGAACGTTACTGTTTTCCTAGAACTCACTGTCATCTATAAAATTGCCGTAACTGAATGAAATTATTCATTTCACGTACCAAGCAATTACACATGCGCTCGAATAACTTGTTGACTTGGCTTAAATTAGGCTTTTAACCTAATAGTGTAAGTGTAGGAAAATCGATAAAACCTATAGTTATAACCTTTGCGTATCAACTCACCTGCCTCAATGTGCCTCAATGTAGATCGTCGGAATGTTTATTATCAGGTAACACAATTACCTGTTATAATATAGAGTGAAGAAAATAACACGCACAAACAGGGGTCAGTAACCTTTAAAAGAATGGACAATGCCATCGTTTTATCCGCAATTCAACAGGATAGTCGTAATAATTAAAGAAAGGTAGTTGGATTCAGGTATATCCACTCTTAAGTCCTTATTGGAGCCCTTAATGTACAAAATTATAATTGAGCCCATATTTGTAAAGTATATGTCTAGCTTCACTGATTCATAATAGTTTCAAAGATATGACGAGGTAAAAATTATAATAATTAAATTAGATATGTGAATAAATTTCATATAGTAATCGTGCAAGTTTATAGATAGACAACTTAATTTGATAATATGATAGCTAAACTTGAACAAGAATTCGTGACAAAATATTGCGTAATTTCTTATACACGCGATATCAAACTACATTGAATTGGATTAATTTACAATGTTCTTTACTAAAACCATGTAATCGCCTTTCTTAAAATAGCAACATGTAACTTCAAACTTCAAAATTATAAATATATAAGACCATTATACCCCAACTAATAGGAATGGTTTTAAACGATAAGAATCTGTTGTTACAGATGTTACTGGCATGACACATTTACACTGTGATAAATTATAAGCATATATTGTTATAAAATAAAATAAATATATAGGACGAAGGCAATTACTTTTACACTTATCGATTTATTTCTTTAAAAAGGCCTAATTGATTGACAACATTTAAGAGGCAATGTATTAATCCTCTCGTAATTAGTAATAAGTGAAATTGTAAGTCCCAATCACATGTCAAATTGTCATAAAAGTAGTTAATTTTTCTGAATGTTCCAATCACTTCGTTAAATTAATAAATTCTTCATATAACACGTCCTAAATAACATCTATGTAACGTATATATTATTTTAAGAATATACGATCATTTGTTAATGGAGAATTCGCATAATTTGTACTATATCAAAATAATAAAACCACTATTTTTTGTTTGCTCCAAAGGCACTTGCTAACAGCTTCGTTGCCGTAACAGAAGGTTTCAAATATCGTGAATAAATAAATATACATAGTACTAACATAGCAAAAAAAACCAACACCTGAAATCAATTCGTAGCCATGCCAATTACTGGAACCAATTAATGGCCCTATTTTTATAATGTCTCTATTCATAGTCTTTGGTTAAGTTAGTAGATAAAATAGTAAAAATATTGACTTTTTGTCACTTGCTAGGCAACTGAATGAGAACAACGGATAGATACAATATTAAGAACTCCCATTACTTATACCAAGTATGTTTTACGACAGTGGCATTCCACCGCGGGTCAAGCGATTACAACCCATGATATTATTAAATAATTACCTGTAATGTCTTTGATTACAACTTTGTTGTTATTGTTCAATTCAATTAAAATAACGTTTGTTTCACGATATAGCTCTCTCTGAGATACTCTGAACATTCAATTGTTGAAAACTATTTGTTTTTGTACATTAAATTTTTTCTTCCTTCTTATAACTCATATTTTTTATTTATAATTCGTATTGTTCTTCACGCCACATATGTGTAAAAATCAAAATTTCCCATCAATCAATGTGTAAATTAGCGCGTTAAACTGTAAGTGACATCTACATAATGTAATTGTTAACGCCCTAATTAACGTACTAGAATGCAAACGTGGTAATGGCATTAGAGATATATATGAGATTTTTTTTTAATAATATTTTCTTGGGCAGGTATCTATTCTCATCGAGACCTGGATACATCGCAAGTGGAGGTCGTGACACCAGTAAAAGTGACGCGCGAGGGCGAGTACGTGTCGCACGAGCTGGAGCACGTGCACCCTCACGGGCACGCACGAGCTCGGCGCGACTTGCACGACATTGAGCACAAAATGTCACATATACTGCACTACAACCTTACCGTCGGCGGACGGGACCTGAGGCTGGACCTTAGGTAAGTTCAAGTTTCATCCTGGATCTAATTAATATGTTTCATTCACCTATTCTACAATGACGTTACCATCATTGATTATGAAGCAAACATCCATAATCTTTAAGTGACTATTTATATAATTTTAGTTACATGTCATTTGGCTTTTTCCAATATATTATAAATCATATTTTTAATATAAAGCATATTTTATAGGGCACCTATCGCAACTTTTTTAATCGGCCAAGGTTGACTTATGGCTAATGCCATAAAAAATAAAAATAAACAATATACCTTCGTAGTACTTGTAATAAACTGACGTATGAATATTATAATAAAATATGCAAGATTCGTTAAATAAGATATCTAAGATCATGATCTAAGATCATTGCTTTGAAGCCGAACCTTGTTATTTCAAGTTTTCCTACTTATTTTTTGGCCTGGCATTTATATGTATAATAATCATCTGAAATATTATTGTTACATAAATATAAATTGTCTGACCTGTAATAATTATGTACTTATTATATAATCGGTTACTGTTCTCGCTTCGCTTTGAAAACACTTAGCTTAATGATCACATGGTCCACTGATAATGTAGCATTACTCTTTATTTGTCAAAAACACTAGATATGTTTTAACCTGTGCTACCATAGACTTATAACGCCAAGACAGTTAGTTTTATAATATAATGTTAGTCTAAACTGAAGTTAAAAAAAATAAGTACGTGCAAGGTAATATGGTACGTATGCGATCGCCGATACGTATATATGTGTGGGAATAAGTTTTTTTTTGACAATGGAACGTAGTATATAATCAGTATCTATAAAGAAAGGAAAATTATATTTTTTCCATATATGACAATATTATTATGTTGCCAAGGCAGCCTTTACATTCGACTACTGCTTTTCTAAGTGTTGTTATTCTAAACATACTACAATAAGTGCATGACACACAGCGATTATACGGTGCATATTTCGACGTATGCGGTCGATATTTGACTGACGATGCCGTGACGGACGTCTCTCCGCCTGAAGCTCTAAAGTAAACACGTGCGTACGCCGTGTTAAAAAAAATGCGTTTTCATACATAACTAACGTCACATACAGTTGCCGTTTAAACTTAACACAAATTTGTTTCACCGAAAAACACAAAAGTCTAAAATGATTATTAATGGACCTAACATATTCTAACAATAACACTTTCTCTCCAATTTTTATTTTATGTTCAAAAACATCCGTTACTTTTAGGAATTAGGTACAGAAAATAATTTGAAACAGGTTCTAAAATCTTATGTTTTTTTATTACTTGTCATAACATACATGAAATAATGTATTAGGTTGTGTTTAAGTAACAAAATTATATTTATAACCTCCATTTAAGGCTTTGTAAATATTTGCAACACAGTTCCGGAATAGATCAATCGTCTCTAATTTTAATACTGTATTATTGTATAATAAATAGGCAACAACAATGAAAAAATCGTCATATCTGACACGATTATGACCTTTGACAAATGTTACTAATACATCTAATACAGACTATAATAATATTAAACACTACCTCATTACCATAGCGGGAATTACCAGGCAATAAATATATAATGTATAATAAGTTGTATAACAACGAGTTGTATAACTTTATGTATAACGACTGCATTTTTTTTCATAAGTACGGAAAATTTAAAAGAAGATTATAATCTTAAAGATCTTCTTTAATCTATGTATCTCTTGCTTTGTGTTAAAACAATCAAATTTACATATCTACTGACAAGTCTATTAAAACGCGATAAAAATTTAACACCAAACGTTGATGATTTCATATTATTATGACTGGTAGAACTCTTTTATTGGAGATATTAATGAATATGCCTATGTCTTAATATAATATACTATGCTATAAGAACTAAAATAGATACATGAGCGATAATAATAGCAATAATGATAATAATTCCTTCCGCCAATGAACTTGTTAAGTAATTCATTAATGAGACGTAGATAAGGGCTTTATAGTTAAATAGAATGACGGACGGATATCATTCATTAATGAAGTAGAATATATAAAACATACTAGACGTGTTGAGTAGATAGCAACAGCCAGATAAATAAAGCATCATACGTAAACGTGAGCTGTTTCCTGTTATCGCCCCGATGGCTCTCTGTACTGACACACGACATTGCAACTATAACTAATACGATTCGACCTTCTTCACTATTTGAACTCGTGTCCGATGTCTCGATTTAGCGATAGTTACTACGCGAGTAGGTACTTATACTGGAAAGTCTGATTTTTTAAACCAATAGCATAGGTGAATAAACTTTTTTATACAGCCGGGCGTCGGCCAATGCAGATTAAAAATCAACTTAATAATATTGGGCTTTTGGAGTTAAAGCGTTCTCGGTCGTTTCCTATGGATCTCTCTCATGATAGATGACATTTCATAATACCATAGAGTAATGAAGCGATTATTTAGAGACAGAGATATTTCATCTGCTTTTACACTCAGTCAAAATCTATCATTATCAGCATCCCTTTCATGAAAAAACGGGAGGTGTTTTAAAGAACAAGTAAATCTGGCTTAATTTATTTCATTCTAAAATTTCCGATTCATTTGTATTTAGAATGAGATATTCGTTCATAGTTTTTACGTTTTTTTAATAAACATACTTACGCCTACAAACGTTAATGAATGAGCTTGTCGCAAAAAATTAAATTGAACTGAAATAATTTTAGACATTATTCATATCATTATAATAATGATAAATATAATGGGCAGCTTTGAATAATTATTTTGAGTGATACTGTACCTATTTGTATATAAATAGGATCCATGTTTTTTGTCTCAATGATGTATTGTTTAAAAATTTGAACCAACGTGTTTCTTGATAATCGGTCTGACATTGTTAAAAAATATGAATTTCACGTTACAAAACTTTAGGATGCTTGAAAGTTTGCCTGTACCGTAGCAAATGGAAATAATCAAATTATTTCCAAATTCAAATATGAGTAAAATAAAAAAAATGGGTCCGTGAAAATTTTTTATTGAGGTTCTAAGAAAAACCAACCAAAAGGTTGGTAGCACTGTTGCTGATAACGTCTAACGTTCACTATTTGTTTTGGATACAAAGCGATATTACTTTCAGACACGTTGTTGGCTACGCGCCTAATACACCACACGCACTACTTACTGGAGAGGCGGTAATAAATTTTTCGCGCTATTTCCGTGTTTTTTTTTCACAATACTCTTACCGCACCGTCCCAGTATACTTTAGTCATGATCCGCGAATTACGAGCCACATGTATTAGCATTGTAGGATAAGATTAAATTTATTGCTGCCAGTCTGACATGTTTTAAAATTTTGCTAGATTTAAGCCGTATTCTAGAGATAAAGTAGGAGAAGATACTAGACGTGATATTTTTTTTATTAATTAGTTTTAACTTTTAAAGCATATCATACTTACACAAGACAATACATACAATTTGCCAAACTTAGATGGATTACTAGGAAGTAGCAATATGGTAATGATGATGATGATGTAATTCAGTAATTTACGAAATCTGGAATTTAAACTAAGTTGAAGCCTATATTATATACACAAGGTTCTCCCTTTTATTTTATTTTGTAGAGTGAGTTTGAATGTACCTATATAATTTACGTATATTCTTGTACTTGTAGTAATATCGAATTTTCTACGTACATATATTTATCGTATACTAAAGGAATTAGTAAATATCAAATAATCTTATAAAAATGATTGAACCGCACTAGAATTTCCTGTGTCGCGGGAAGCATGGACACACAAAATGAGACGTTACAAACATCGACGATTCGAAAACCCAATTTAATTTTTCTGTCACGTAATGACCCGTCGCGTCGCAATTATATGTACAACTGAGCTTTGGAATGTCAACTTTTTTAGCTTATGTACTTGAAGTGCATGCAGTACATTAATCGTTGTAATTAAAGATTGTTATATATTGCATAATATTTAACCGGATTCAAAAAAAGAATGAGGTTCTCATCTAAATACGGTCGTATCATTATGAACACTATAATGAATGTGCGTGTGTGTGCAACCATCAGCGTGCATGTGTGTGAAAGATAGAGATGGATTGAAATGTTGAATAAAATTACGAGCAATGAAATGAAAAACAAACGTAAATGTTTTGACATACTTTTTGAGCTGAGTTAGAATTTTCGATCAACAAGAATTAAAATAGAATATGCGGCTGTGGAGAGGATCGTTTTGTTGGAACTGTAAAATTAAATAGTTCAGTCAATGTGCCAATAATAATGCGGTCCTACGGTCCACCAAGACTGTTACCACAGTATAACTAATACTTTTTTTGTTGTGAGTGAAATACCCCCTTATTATATTTTTTTTACTTTAGTAATGCTACTAACACACAATCTGGATACTTTATAAATAACCCGTTTTTTATAGATACATGTAATTGTAAGTAAAACTGTTTTGTTTAATACCTCTGATAAGAAGGAAATTCAAGTCTAGAGGTCAAGGTTTTTATCTCTTACTGTCACGTACGATTATTATCCAAAACTGACTTTTAATAAGTAAAATAAGTAGACAACGAAATAATGATATGTATTCAAAATAAATTAGTAGATGCTCTTGTTATGACAATGTGACATTTGATTCGCTAAAAATTTCACGAATTTCTGTTTTAAAACTTTTTAATAACAAGGAGAAACTTTTACCATCAACAACTATTGATTAATAGTAATGCTTTTAGCTTAAAATTTTATAGTAGTTTATATTTAACAATTAACATTATGCGATTATCATTAAAATTCTACATATTTCACTAAAATTATTTCCTGAAAATTCATGACTATTCGCAAAGAAATGATCATGTTTCGGATGATTATCCTCTTCGATGCGGATCATTCACCTTTTTAATAAACAAATAGAAGCTATTTAACAACAAAACTAACATACTGTGAAGTTTGAAACAACACTTATGAAGAATTAAAAACTGAGGCGAAGGATTAAATCCATTCCAAGTTTAGTACAAATGAAGACAAGTGAAAAATAAATGTTTACAATGAAAAGAAATGTATAAAAAATATTATAAATAAACAATTTATTTCATGTCCTCAAATTAAAGATCATTAATTTTGTGACGTTCTGCACGTCACACGTGTCACAGTCGTTAATTTTTACGAGGTTTAGTGACAAACGATCAACGGCCATCATACGGTGCCGCAGACCTGTAGGTATTATTCTTATTATCATAACAATATTTACTCATACAACATTTCACAACCAACAAGTAAAAATAATTATACCTATTCTCTTTAAGAAGGCAATATTTTTGACTTTCTTATCAGATATCTTATCTTTCGTATCAGATATACCTACGTGAATATATAAGTTTGAATTTCAAATTCGACAAACTTATATTTTTCAAATTGGATGAAATATACATGCAGCCCAGTTGATAGTGACCCTATTTGATCGAGGAGCTGATTGAATTTTTACAAATTTTGAAGGAATCTTCACTTCCTTATGTTAATCCAGTTGGGATTGCTAGAAGACAATACCAGATTTAAAAGCGCTTATAAAACACAAAAACCCAAACGAAATAAAAGCAGTTATCCAGTCATTTGGACGGAGCACAACACGTCTCCTTAAAATTAACACAAAACCCAGAAAAAGGCTGGTATTAACTATGACGATCCAATGACACCTAATCTTAGTATTCGATGAATTACTTCTGTTGACATAAATGATCGTCCTACGAGAGCTTCTCTCTTAGTACTTTCATTAAAATGTGGCAATAGTCTTTAACTTACCATTTATCGCAGTTCGGTTAGCGCTTAGTTTATCTTAAGTTAGATATAATGAATTCCAAATCTGGAGTCGAAACAGCATTCTTGCTGTCGATAATGCAATAATTAATGAAAAGATTTTATCGATATTATCTAGCTTTAAAATCAAGTCCTGGCGCTTGTAATAATTGTGTTTGAATCTTAATATTCAATTTAAACTTTAAATTTAACCTCACTTAATGCATGGAATTCTTAAAACCCGGTCATTAAGGCTGGGCCTCCATTATTCTTTGTAAATAGGTCGAACAGTCGAACTCCCACATCGCTCGGGGTGCATTCAGATGTAATTTAGCACAATGCAATGATGCGGAGACCGAAATGATTAATTAACTGATGTATCACAGCGCTTAATGTGTTGAATAAAACAAATTTGGAGCTAAATGTTTTTATATGTATATCATTAAGTCAAAAAAGATTATTTATTATGAACATGGTGTATCATTATGTTTTATAAAAACGGATAACGCATGAATGTTAATTTGCTAATGACGAGATTTTAGGATATACTCAGAAATTTGAATTCTACTGAAGTTCCAAGTATCAGTTAATAAATAATTATTACACGTGAAGTATAATACTACATAAAGCTGATCCTGATTAGAGTCGCATGGTTTTCAATTGTTTTTATTGCCATTCAACCCTGTCAGTGGATTTGACGTTAGTCTCGCAAATCTTCATGGTGTAAGCAGCTATCAAAGGAAACTGTTTCTCAATTAGTTATTGTTTGATTGTCAATTGTCTTTAATTGCTTTGCAAACCTATTTGTGGATTTGACATACATTCATTGCCTAACTACCTCGCCCGTCTTTGTCGGGAAAGCAGCCTAATGGATGATATTGAGGTGAATCGAAACAGGAAACTCTTTCCTAATTAGTTATTTAGGTACCAAGTTCCTTTAAGAAAAAGGAGGACGTTAGTTGAAATCCGTTACAATTAACACTGAAATTTGGTAACCGGGTCAGTCAAAGAACTTTATTGAGGATTCGATGATTTTTATTTTTGTACTGCGTAAAATTCTACGTAATTTGATTCGAATATTACTTTGAGTTAGAACCAAAAGAGCTTCCTTAAATATCACGAAATATTTTTTGATATTTTTTTATATAAAATACATGCGTTATTTTTTACGTAATCGAATAGTATTAACGTATTAATTAATTAATCATCACACCTATAATATTACCTCGTCCAGACTTGGGGTAAAAGCAATATTTCACGGAGCTAGCCGCGAACGAATTGACCGCAATTTACACACTACTGATATCATGCATATAATTATTATAAGAATACTTCGGCATGAAAAAGTTTCCTTACAATTTTTTCCTTTACCAACTGAATAAAACGATAGCGAAATAAATTTTTGTGCCGTATTTGTTTTTATAGTCATTATTTTGAAGACCGGCGTTCAAACCAATTCACTAAAGTTTTACCTACAGTACTATAAAAAACCATATACAATTTTAATAAAACATTAATCATTTGTAAAAAACAAAAGCGTCGACGACGACTTTTATCGTCGTCAGACCGTAACTATTCGATGAGACCGAGACATCAGGCAATGCGTCCAAATAAGATACATCTGCTGTATTAAGCAGCCAAGGACTTGGGGAGTCTGCACACTGTACTGGTTGCATTATCAGGTCAAGGTTACAAAGATAATCAAGGGTCATTGGTTATATGTATTAATTTAGCCACTGCATGCTCTCACTGACATCATACTTAATAACACGCCTCTACTTAATAAAACGAACTGTTACTTACAGATAGACAGCCCACAGACTTAACCATTGGAATTAGATGGATAGAACTTTGTACAATTATTTTGTATAGTGTGAACTTATATTAAAGGAGGATTGCAGAAAATGTATTCTAGGCGTAGAATTTGGGATAAAAGTTTATATATGTACCTATAAAAAAATATCTGATTTACTTAACTTGGAATTTACTCTTCTTTACTAGGAATTAATCAAATAAAAAATGTACTACTGAGATTTTAAATTTATTCGTCAGAGCGATAAAATAGGTTAATGATTCGATAATTTCGAAATTTCGAACACCCGTTAATCTCTCAAAAATCGGAAATAAGTCCTATTTTTAAGACAGATTTTTTTTATAAATATTAGCCAATATGTCCTATTCCTTTATAAATTAATATTATACTTATAATGATTTGATTAATAGGCAGGTAAAAGCTTAGACCTTAATTGCAAATATTTACCATCTCTTATTTCCACTTAAGCACGTAGCTCAAGTTATGTTTTAGGAATAAATAACACGACACTTTCTTTTATAGACATATTTCTAGGTGCCAGGCTATCATAGCAACAATTTATTTAACAGGCGAACAGAACTTGATTCGCATTTAGCGTAATTCATACATTCATACGACTAACTGACGTCGACCGCGCGCAGTGCAGCGGATCAAAGAGTGCGCACCGCGGAAGTGCGACGCCTTTTCGCCTGCAATCACTTCTGGGAAACGGTCCTATCACTCGCACTCGTGTGAACACCACGCACCACTACTAAGAAACAGCTCATGCATTTTTACGCATTCAATATCAAAGGTGACACACTCCATTAATAAGCACGTGGCGTTTAATACCTATATCTTTAAATGTAAAGCTGACTCTTAACCGATAAGTGACTAACAATGTTACTTAAGTTAGACGGTTTTATTACACTGATACACGCAGCGTCATTGTTAGCCCTAATTAATGCATTAGCCGGTAAAATGGCAGTATCATAACAAATAATGATGCAGATAATGTACTAAAAACAAAATAAATATTATCTAGGTACCAGGTACCAGTCATCACGCAACTCTCGTCATCTATCTAGAATAAATAGCTAAAGCATTGATTAAAGTAAAATAAAAACGTGGGGCGTAACGTAACCTAATTAAATATGCAAATTATCGGTATGCGACGTCATACGATGATAGTCATTATGCACGCTACACGACCACAGAATTCACTTTTACGCTTGTTATGCATAAGTTGTCTATTAATAGATTCATCCAAACCTATAATGATACAAACAGTTGATTGTAGATAATTTAACGTGCATCAGAATTTAACCTAACTCCTCAATACATGTTTTTTTAAATACTTTACTCGACTCAACGCCCCGTAAGCTTGCCAAATGATTTCAGGCCTAAAAACACAAGTGCGTGATCTACAGCAATATGGAAGCCCATGATAAAATTAAGGGCAATATCCTTTCGTTCATTTGGGTTCTACGAAACTGAGACCAAACAATTTCAGTGATGAAGCCGATAACGCCGTTTACCAATCCCTTTGAAACGTCAATATTGGACTACAATATAGCTTTTGTTCCTATAAATATTTCAAGTTCAGTTGGCAAGCCTGTTTATGTGCTTCGGTGCTGTTTATGTCTCGACAGTTTAACCATCCCCTCACCCTTACTGAAATCCAATAACCAAACTAAAAATGTTAACCATAATTAAACACTAAACCCCACACACTTTTTTTGTAACTGTATATTTTATTGTCAGTACAATAAATTTTATTGACAATTAAATTTATTGCCCTTAAGAGGAAACATTAAACAAAATAACATAATGATATAATTATTCACCATTTCAAAATTCCGATACGTATTAATAACATTGATCAACCGTCATCTTGATATTATACTCGTATTTATAAATAGCTGAAAATATGATTCCATTTATCAATATAGTTAAAATTACCTACAAACCAAACCCAATCACCATTACCAACACAAGTAGCAACTATGCTAAATTCTAAGTCAATCCGAACACTTAAATTTCTCGTAAAAGTTCTTCTATTAAAATACTATTCTGTGTAAAATGTTCAATCAAATCTATCACCTACGAGTTTTGCAGCCACAAACGAAAATACATAACAAAATAGATTTGAATCATATTGTCATAGCGTGTGCAAAATATTTATTATTTTACAAAATAATCCACAGATTATATCCAAGAAGTCACCTTTGGCAAAGTCAATGCCAATTAATGGCGGTAATTATTAGTTTGCGTCGAGGAAAGTTTGAAAGATTCCTTTAATAATCTGTTGTAAACTTGCCAGTTCTGTAAAAACATTACGAAACAATATTGATATTCATATTGACAAGGATCATTAAATAATTCAGTTTTACAGTAAATGATAGTGTACTATTTGAGGAAACCTCCAAGGTTAAAAGTAAGCTGTCATCGAATTCGCTTTCTACTCTCAATGGGTGCTCATGCATTTTAATGGGCAAGGAACAAAAACTGGGCGGTTTGAAAGTCGTACGCTTTTGAAGCTCAATTCATGCATATTTATTAATGTGGCAATTACAGTAAAACAATGACTGATGAATTTTACAACTACGTATTGCACAACGCAGCCATCAAGAATAGCAACACTGATTTTATTACGTAGGTACACGTATCGTAAAAATTTTAGGTATTTAAACGGACCTTTTTCGGAGCGTTATTAACCAACAAAGTACCGAAACATTGCATATTTCTCAATTTTTCCTTACGCAATCTTGTAGCAGCCATGTATATATTTATACAAATTTCGCTTGCTTGCACATCAGCTACCTATATTCAACTTGAATGTTAGGTGAGGTAAATAATTCAAAATATAAATAGTAACTTAACATATTTTCACAAATTTGATAACAATAAGATTATCTGTTCCCCGTTAGATATAACTATGTATAACATATACAATTTTAATGGCGTTTTACACGTGTTTTTTAAAAGTAGAATTTTACACCTACTATTCATTTTATTGTTTTTAGATATTATAATAAATGGTTTGGATATAGTGATACATAAGTGTTAGAGCACGGAAATAATCTATTATTATTAAAGAATTTATTAATTGATTATAAATAAATAAATTATTATACACTGAAAATGTAATTTGAACGTTTTACTACTATTACTTAGGTCACAAAACATAAATCATTGAAAAAAAAATCAGACATGCGAGGGAACGTAGACAAGATGCAGATGCTGTAGATTCAATTACACAGTATGAGTGTACATTCAGTTTTCTAGATTATCTACAAATATTTTTTAATAAATAAAGATTATCTATTTTCAAATATAAACAGAGCAGATAATGGATGGCTTGTAGTCTGAACCCGTCTAGTATTAGAACACCTCATATTTATAAAATTTCTAAAGGCGTCCAACCCTTTATCAAAAACATGTAAGTGCGAAAGTCCTTAATGGTAATTTTGTGATGAACTCATATTAAAATGAATAACTATATCGGAATTGCCTCGAATCTGCTAAGAAAACATAAATATGATAATGTATGCAAAGTAATAATACTTAGTTCGTTAACCGCGGCGCCCGAAGCTCGAAGCTTATAAAGCTTAATTGCCGCAATTTCGGTCCAAATGATGTTTCTATCAGTAAAACATCGTTGTGAAAATTAAATGGAGGTGCTAAAACTAAAAGGCTGTACCAGCGTTGTGGATGGCGGGTAGTAAGGATTACATATTTAATGGTGGGTATATTGGCGCCATCGATAATAAATTTTCGCAATAGTAGTGCGGGCCCGACACAGCGCCCGCTGCGCCGCGCGCCGCTCCAGACAGGTTATTTGTGCCAAGTCGTTAGGCTTAAAATAATTTACATAACAATTCATATCTGCGTAATTATTTCGGTCTTAGGCATATTTTACACAAATATCGGTCACAACTCCACACGTAATGTTTTTGCCCTACATACTTTTATAAAATATTCGTATTATCTCACACATATCTTCCTCTTAATGATTCAGAATGTTTAATATTAATAATTTTATTATATACCGTGATGCTAAATATGTATGTGCATAATTTAATTCAGTCAATTGTTCTGGTTCACAGCACACGTGCAAAAGCAGATTTAAGATAAGCTTAGTAATTTTATTTTGCTTCCGCAAACAACTCAGTGAACTCTGTAGTTTCTAACAATAAATAAGTCTTAAAAGCGCTATATTCCAAGAGGTCAGCCGATATTGAGCGAGATGATATCGGTCTAAAATATAATTAATAATTATGATAAACGACATACAGATCTAGCCTAATACGAAACTGTCGGTGAATTAACTTAGGCCATAAAATGCGGCATACGAGCGTGAACGGCATAATTTGATGTGTCGGCCGCGGCTGTTGTGGCAACGTTCTAAAACACGCTGCGTAATTAATTCGGTAATCGCATTTCATGTCGGCTCGAGAATTGCACTTGATAAATGCTTCAATATAAAATATGCCAGAGTATCAACTTAAGTACGTATGAGCTTCCACGTTCGAAGTTCAAAATACTCATAAAAAACCAATAAAATATTAAGTATTTGCGTTCTGTTTTACCGGCTCTGCTGTAGCAACGGCTAGCTTTTAATTTATGGGTTACTATATTGTACAATACACACTCATAGTTAACAATAAATTAGTGACTAATACACTATATAGTTTCACTTTCACTCACACTCACAGGAAAGTATACTGGTATATTGAACCTCAAACTCACTCACTTTATTAATTCCGTAATTAGATTAATAGTAAATTCCGTAATAAGTTAATAATCTATGACTGATCTGTTATATTTCTCGGTTCAATGATGTAATATAATTTATATGTACCAAATTCAAAAAAATATTGATTTTTGTAGAAACATATGATTAATATATTATATTATCAAAAACCATCTGACAAAAAATACTGTTATGTGAATATACATAATATACCCCGAACCAAACTACATATCTTGTTGCGTTATATGTATTTAATCATTATAATTTTCGTGTGAATCTGCATAAATTCTCAGAGCCTTTTTAAATATGAGCACGTGGAACGAATCGATTATAATTCAACTAATTCTGAGTCAACCTAATTAGCATACAAATATTACACCTTACCCGAAGGATGGGTTTCTTTACGAACTGACATTGACAATTTCATACCGCTTATTTTATCCCTGGCACACCTGCGTTAAAATTAGTGTCAGTAGCTATAGTCGAAAACGTCTGAATCAACGCGTTAAATTAATGAAATATAAAATTTTTACCTTCCGGTAATTTTGGTGACGATTAATATTTTAATTATAGCGCTAAACTGTACTGGCTACGTGGTATCACTTTAAGGGCATTAATTAACGCGCTAGGACGCAGATGTGATAGAGACATATCAGGCCGTGTGTTTCGTGGCTAAGTCATTAAATTTTAAACTTAAATATTTCTAATCCGTAGCTCACCCTAAGAACTCTTAAGATGTTCATTTTTATTCTTTCATTTTTATTTAATAAATGACACTCTTTACGCAAAATACATTATTGGGGACTTGAAATGTATATATGTAGGGCTTTGATGTGGTGGTTAGCATGCACTCCTACTTGTAAACGTAATGGGGATCATTATTCTAAATAAAACAACTTGTAATCAATTTAATAACTTCTTACGATGTTTTTTGGTAAATATTCTTCAATTCTATAACCAAATCATTACGATCGTCTCACTTTACTACATTTTTATTAGTATGTAATGTTCGTTCCATGACACAATTACATACAGGTGGACTTAATAAAAGCGTGTTAAAACAATGCTTTAGTAGTACCACAATAAAACTACTTAAAGTTCTCAAAATAAGAGATAGCTGCGTATCTTTGGAAGTCTGCCATGAACGTTAATTGTTCCTTAGAAATATCTGTTACACGTTAAGTGCTTGAGGAATGAACGTTGAGAAGCTATCAATCGTCGACGTTGGCCTCTGGCGTCGTGAGTTCAGGAAGAGAGGTAGCACGACGCGTGTATTTACACTTATGTCAACAGTGCGTCCAGTTTCTGTCCTATCTGGGGCGGCCATATTTACTTCTACTAATTGCCGCAATGAGTGTTATCTGTGTGCTTAGCAGCCACTCGAACTGTTTACCTGTCGATCGACAGCTCACCTTACTCAAGGTTGAGTTGTCGACGAAGATTGCAAGCACCAAACCTGTTTTAAGATGTACCGACTACTTAGATATGGAATCGTCGGCTTACTTACTTCTCAACACCGATGCCGATAGCCCTTTGAAATAAAATTGCATAGATTATAAAGTTATGTGTCAACTGTATTACAGACCGATTGACTTTTCGAATGCAGAAATTAAATGGACAACTTTTCAATCAATTTATCTTCGCAAGGCTATGGTAACTTATAAGCGAGACAATGAAACTGCAATGTTATCTTTTCCTTTTCTGTTGCGGTTAATAAATTGTGCATTCCGAGTTTTCTGCCTTGTATCTAAAACCGGCTGTGGCATTACTTACTCGATAAATCTTCACCGTGCTAACTCGAAATCTACTTTTTATGGTTGTTGCCATAGTAGACAGATTCCTTGGCCGATATGCGTTTAAAACACAATTTATTGCTATCGATTAAAATATTTCAAAGTTCGACTATGGAATTAAAAACCTATCTTTACACCAATGTGCGCAAGGCCAAATTACAAGGCAACGCTGATAGGATAAATTAACTAACAATAAGTGGTTGCTTTTAATAGTGAAAAAAAAACATAAATTTCTGTCATTTGGTTATGAAATACTGCCTGATAATTTCAGAAATTTAATTATTTAATTATATGAACAATATTCACATAAATAAGAAACTTTAAAGTACCTATAGGTCATCATAAAAATTTGCAATACTTGAAAAATGTTAATACGGGTATTGAGTTTCGGTATTAGCACCTAATACCGCTATTCCGGTATCAAATTTACCAATAACGTGTTATAAAATAATTAATAT
>DWPA01000102.1:0-34250 GCA_018251375.1 Calpodes ethlius
AAAAGAAAAAATAGTAAATATCAATAAAATATTTATAAAAAGATAATTCAATGCCAGTTCTCGTCAACTGAAGTTACTTCTAAATTATGCTCACTACTTTCTTGTGGCTTCTTATTAATCGATACGTTTAGAGACATTAGTTGCTGCATCGGTAATCTCGGAGCAAGGTTGACCATGCTGGCCCACTGTCCCGTACACAGTTCGGGAAACTTCAACTTCTTCAAAAAATGCCCCTCTAAGTACCAAGGCGATACACAGGTAGGAGAATAGTCCCAGATTTTCATTTCATTAAGACGCACCCATCTGAAATATGTTTGAAATTTACACAGAAAAATGGAAACGGGAAGTGAATGCACACGGAAAGGAAGTGACGCTGCACTCGTACGAACGAAGGACAAATACTTGATTCAAGATATATTCTGGATATCCATACGGAACAAATAATAAAGATTTATGCTACTCCAAGTACTGTACCTATCTTAATATTTGCTTCTTTGAAATAGCGACTGCAGGGCCCGAGATTAAAATATCCTGGACCATATTCCATCGCGCTGGTTCAGTATGGATTGAAGATTTATGGTCAGCAAGGACTTCTTATGACGCTCAAAGCCTTTCAATATGATTTAATGACTACTATATTCTGCTACATGACAATACTACCAATAACATCAGGTGTATATAAACTAGATCGATCACCTAAAATTAATCACAATATAATCTGCCTGGTAAATAAAAACATCTAACGTTATACCCACAGAAAATACCGATCAAAATATCAACGACGTGATGTGCTTAATGATTTATATTATGTCTATGGGGTACGGTTTTTCTAAATTACTACCTTTACGTCAGACTGATATTGTATCGCGATTAAGGAAAAAGCCGACTTAAACGAACTTCGTCATAAAATGTTTCTATTAATTGTGACTATGTCACAGTATTTGTGTCTTAACGCGTTAATTAACTTGTTAACATTGACACTGCGTTGATGTGGGCAATAGTTCAGCGGTTTAATTAACGGGCTAACACAACAAAACACGAATTAAAGTGAAATCAAACTTGTTTTAACTCCATTACTGTAGCCATGCGAAAAATTATCTCGTTAATTAACGCATAAGGGGGCTGTCGTAAACATTAACGTAGGTGTGGCAGGGTCATTACGAAAAGTAATGTCGAAGAGTCACCTCCTCATGGTTACAATTCATAATACTTGTATCTGAAGTCAAGTTATAGTCATTACTTGAGTTTAAGTAATGTCTTAAGCAATTTGCAGAACATTCTAAATTTTGATAGGTCTTATTTCGTTAAAATTCTTTGCTAGTGAAAAAAAATGCTTAAATAATTACTTCATTTCAATTAATTACTTTAACTTGGCTATAGATACAAGTGAAAGTCTAATGATACTTGACTTATCTTAAAAATATTTTTTCTCATACTCGTATTATGTCCAATTATTTTATACAAGTCAAAACTTGCTATAACTGAGAAAGGGTACACAAGATTTTTCTCGTAGCATTAAGCCAACTCTAGACATTATTAAACTTACCTACGAGTACATGAAAAATATATCTTGTGTTTCGTGTACCTAAGTTTTTGTTCTTTAATGGCATTAAGTTTGTTTCAAGAACGTGTGAAATTACTGTCGACTCCGCTGTCATAGTGAAACAGTTGATTTATAAGCAACAATATGCAAATTCTCTCGCTTAACTTACTGCGTGGGTGAAGTTTGTGTACATCGCGTGGAATCCGCGTTTCATAGCATGATTTATGAATGCATCAATGACCGCTTCTTCACTGAACAACACGATAACGATACAGCCTTTATAAAATATTTTGAACATTACTTAACACTATCACCTTTACTGGTATGGTAACACCTTTAAGCTGCACGCCACTTTCACGCACACATGGAAGTTTCTGTGTGTACACAATACATGCATAAGATATCGCTGTTGTGTCGTTCATTTAAGAAACGGCTATTAACACTTGTATCTATAGTCAAGTTAAAGTAATTATTTCTGTTAAAGTAATGAGCAAAGAAACCAATTCAACTACAACTAATTTGCAAAAACTTAACTATTGAATAAAATAGTTACTTCAGAAATTACTTTAACTTGAATATAGATATTGAATTGTATGATAATATTAAATACTTACGCAGACACATAAAGTGCATGGCAGTCACAATGCCATGGATTATTGGACAATTTAACGTTAGCAAGTTTTGGCATGTAGTCTAAAGCTCTAGATGGCAGTGAGGGTATCATATTGTTGTCTAAATATCTGCAAAAATATAACAGATTGAAATACTATACACATAAACCTTCCGTACTATAATTATGTAAGATATTTTGGTGAAACGAAATGGAAAAGAAATTCTGATGTATGAGATTGATTATCTAAACAAAGAAAGATAGGGTAGGGTGGCGACGTGTTCGATATTTGTAATACAGTACAAACATATATATTTATTTAAAATTTCACTATTACATATGCCATTTTAATAATCTCACTCTAGAATCTAGAATCTCTAGAAGTTTTATGCAGTACAAATATAAAGTACTTAATACTTACAGTGTGGTCAGATTCTTCAACGTCGCAAATGTTTTGAAATGTATTTCATGTATCTGATTGTCTGACAGAATTAATGAAGTAAGATTGTCCAGCCCTTCGAATGTAGTAACGTTTATGAAACGTAACTTGTTCTTGGATAAATCTAACTTTTCTAAACTCAAACATCTGGCAAACACGTCGTCGGGAAGCTCCGAAATAGAATTTTCTTTCAAATCCAAATTACGTAATAACATGAGCTTATCGAACTCGCGACCTGTCAACTGTAAAACGAATGTTAATACAACATAATAAAATTGTTTTTGGTATTCTACAGTTAAATTCTTAAACAATAACATTCTTTTTATACTAAATAGCAGATAAGCGACTAAGTCACTTCTTCCAATCAATCACCGGAACAATTCATTGTCATCAGCCATTCATTATAACCAATAACTGTTCCACAGTTGTCTGGAATCGTTATCAACTTAACCCACTTTAAGGAGCAATATATATATATTTGAATTATCATAAATAAGATATAAATACGTAATGACTATTTTTAATAAGCATGTAATTTAAGTAACTTCGGGTTCTTTGAACGAATTTTCTGCTTAGATTTGTTTGGTATAAATAAGATAATTTAATCACAACACATAGATCAGAATTATGTGACATATTACACATAGTACATTTACAGAAATAACAAATAGTAGATAAAGAGATTTTATGAAAAGAAAGTTATAGATCGAGTATAATGACATCGAGCTACCCAATGTAATGGATAGATTAAAAAAATTGAGCAGAGCGCTAAACGATACTTACGAATAAAATATTATTGGATGATAAATCCAAAAACGTTAGGCATTTAAGATTACAAAATAAATTTGGTGGAATGGTCTGTAAATCGTTTTTATCTAGCAATAACGTCTCCAACAAGGTGAGGCTTTCAAATGCATTTTCGGTAATATTGCCTATTTTGTTATCCGATAACTTTAGTATCTGAAGATTCTTCAATACAAATGTTCCATTTTCTATCCTCTGAATTTTATTTCTTGATAAATCTAATATTAATAATGAGTTAAGTCCGATAAATGTATCCGAAGGTATGTATACGATTTGGTTGTTCGAAAAATCGACGGTTTCTAAGTATGAATTATTCGTGAATAAGCGTTCTGGCAGTGTGTATAAGTAATTATTCGATAGGTCCACGTGGAATAATCTCTTCGTTGATCGAAAAAATTCACTGTCGATTTCTTCTAAGTAATTTCTCTGAAGACGTCTGAAATAGTAATTTGTTATTAAGGCAGTTACACGGTTCAATGAACTACTAATTACATTACAATTGGATGTAGTTATGAAAAATGGATCCAACCTACAAAAAGTGTTTTTCTAGTCAACCAAGTTTTATACCACAAATGTCATCTCCAAATCAACTTTGGTTTATGCAAAAAAAAAATTCAAGCATTCGGTACATTTTTCCTAATGCGATATTTAAATTAAATTTAAAAACAAGGTATCGTTTCGTTTCTTTAATATAACAATTTTACTAAAAAGTTTATTTTCTCAAAAGCTAGTTTTTGTGGTTGGATCTATTTTGCATAACTACATCCAATTGTCAGAACCCAATTTAAAAAGTACTTATAATATATTGATTCAAAACAATGGCTGTATTCTAGAGCTAATATTATGCGTACCTAGCAACTGGAACATAACACTTTTTTTACTTACGATATGATGAAGATTGTATGTATGTATAATAAAAATGAAAAAGATGAAGATGGAACTGAACGATGAAAATAAAAAAAAGGTTTTGGCTACGTGGAATGTGAAAGGTTATCGTATTCAAATAACATCTGAAATTTCAAGAGAACTGCTATAAATATTTCAATATATCTTCAACAAAATAATAGACTAGCGAAATTCTAGAACGCGATTTATCAAAATTTAAAATTCGGTAAAATGATATTTATGTTACTACTTTCGGAAAGAATTCACACGTATCATCCATTTGGCTTATATCTATACTAATATTATAAGTGCAAAAGTGTGTTTGTTTCTTAGTCTTTCACGGCGCAACGGAGCGTCTTTATGTTAGGATTTTTGGTATGGAGATACTTGATAAAATGAAGAGTATCATAAGCAAATTTTCACCGAGAAAAAACATTAAATTTCTGCGGGAAGATCCATTACGATGTATATTTTAGCCAAAGTCAAGTAACTGGCTAACAACAAAGCGTTGCCTTGCAGTAAGTGATAGAAAAGAATCAAAAACCTTTTTATTTCGTAAATCAATTTCAAGCGCAGATATCATTCGTTTGAAATATAATCAATGGTTCAATTTTACAGTAATGTTCACTTTTATCTGATTCAGTACCGAATTGGGGGCTTACCTAATTCGGAGCTTTTTTCTTAGCTGGATGTGAAGTCCAGTGCATGTACTATGAGACTCAATATTTACTTGTGACTATCATAGAATAATACGGAAATTATGGTTTAATTGTAACATGAATTTTCTCAAAGAAATATAAAATACAAGTAATAAATTTCACCGATACAATTGGCTTCATAATTTGAAGAAATTATCAAACTATTGGCAAAGTTCCCAGCAATTCTAGAGCTTATTATTATGGTCTGTATCTATCCAATTTATTTATTGCAAAATCCCGACAAATACCAATTGTGAATGCTCAGGAAATTCAAATAACAAATTTTTTATTTCGTTTTTAAATGAAAATAAAATGTATGTCACCAGCCAATATTAAAATCTGAACCTGATATCTACTATTCACGGAAGGTAATTTTCACTTTAGTAGAATTTATAAATTTGGCAGGAAGGAAGGCTTGAAGCGCAAGATTACATTATATTTAAATATATCATAAAATTGGCAAAGTTTCAGATCTGTGGAACATTAAGAAGTGATAGATTCGAGTAAAAGACAAATTGTATCACAATTTTTCGTCATCGCCTTAAATTTTGTAATCGAAACTTTAACATGGCGAATCTACAAAGATTATTGTACCTATATATCATAAAGATTATGAAGAACCCTTCTAAACGGAAGGTTATAATTAGACAGATAGGAAATAAGTCTTAAGTATAGTGGACGCTATGACTGATACAGACTCCAGAAATCTTGAACAGGAGATATCAGATGGCACACTATCCTGATTGTTCAGCAAGGCGTACCTTGTGATGAAAAGGTAGCTTGGCTTGCCGTTCACGATTGGATAAAGTGTACGGGACACTTCGATTCTAGCATTTAAAAACTACTTGCCATAAAATTAACTAAGCAAATGAGAAACTAGTTATACGGAAAGATAAAAGAAACAAAGAGCCATAAACAAAGCTTAGTCACAATGCCATTTTTCCCGACCGTCAATCTTCTACAGCGTGATGGCGTTCTCAAGACCTCCTGCATAATGGTTAGATAACCGGCCGCTGCAAAGGTCCACTATTTTAACACCCCATTAACGGTACGAAACTTTAGAATGCAAACTGCTACTCATACTGCCTGGTCATTTTCAAACAGATAAATATTAAATTAGTGTAGTTGGCAACAATCCATGAACACAATGCTTGTGCACATATAATCGTCGAATCGTCTGTTAGTGATTGTGTAACTTTGGAACGACTTGACCGGTTGAGGAAATTTTCACACAATATATTATTTAGGCAATGTGATGATAGTTAAATGTTTTTATAGAAATAGATAGATGGCATTTTAGTCTAGTTACTTGTCCTGATTGATATTTAGATGTATCGCAAATTAATCTATGTAACCCAAGTTATAACGATACACGCCTAGTAGAAACATGTATGTAATAATAATACCACTTCAAAAAAAAGTCTCATACAGATTCAATAACTGACTCTACGATAATTAGCTGCGAATTATTCTGATGATACAAAGCAGTGAATCTTCGTAAAGTTATGTTTAATTCTATTAAAATATAAAATTATACGCAATTTAGCTTATTCTAATTTCAGATGTTACTGTTTTGAACTATAGAATATAATAAAAAAATATCAGTAAATTTGGTTTATTCACTTGAAACAAGTAAATACCAAAAAGGTGTTTTATATTTTTTAAATGTTTAAAGAATCTCAGATCCCCACATCTCAGTAGGATTTCCTGTGTCGCGAGTGGCATGAACAAATGAGATACCCACGATCCGTTAACAAACATTTTCTCTTACATAAATGTCTGCCAGCACGCTAGCCAAACAGGTAACCACCTTACAAAGTAGACAATAAGCTATAAAATTAGGTAATCGTTAAAAAATCTTGACTTAATACTTACAAAATTCTTAAATTGGTTAAAGAATCAAATATTCCCGGCGGTAAGTATTCTACGTGGTTATCGAACATGTCCAATTCAGTAAGTGAACGCATACCTTTGAACGTCGTTTTATGCAGAGTTCTAAGTTTGTTCGTGCCTAAGTCACTGGAAATAGAAAGATAAGGACACTTTAAGATTAATGTGTTTGGAGGAAAAGATATTTGAAGAAATGAGAAAAGTAGAAACATAAAAACTTCGTTAGGTTTTCAATTGGAAATAAACGTAAAGTTTCCGGAGGAGTAGCTGAATAAATCCACCTTCGGTTAACTAAAGCTTTGTTAAGAACTAGATAGTACCTTTACGTACATAGTAAATAGGTCAGCGGGTACAATTAGATCCGTAGTGAGAGCTGTAAGGCCCGCCCTCCAACAATTCAGTGAGCGATGGACTGCATCGCATCTGCAACTATTTTTAGTGCACTGTCTCCATCGGGCGTGGCTATAGCTTATTGTCCAAACTGTAAAATTTAAAACAGTTTCAGTATTATTAAGTATTCATTCATAGAACATAAAACTGATCTCTTAATTTTTTAAACTGTATGAGCTGTAGGAAGGAAGTGTAGAACCAAATTAATTTCTAAAGGTATTTATTTTATTTTTTTCTTCCTGCTTCATCTGCGTTAGCATTAATGTTTACGGCTGCTTCTCAATACGCATTTATTAGCATATCAAAAGCTTGGCGATATTCGTTTATTTTATTAACAACTTTATGATCCCTTAATTAACGTCTTAATTAGCGCGCTAACCTGTTGGAAACACTTATATAACGTATTTTTTTCCGCGTTAGTTAACGTGTTAGAACACAGATATGGCACGATTATTAAAAAATCTTACGGTTTAAGAATTAATAGTTTGAAAGCCAAAAACGGCGTGTGCTGTTCAGAAGTTATTCTATCCGAAACCAACTAGGAGAGTGACAGTCAAGTAATGCTGGAGTTTAGGATAAGCTATCATAGTTGTGTGCGTTGATATATAAAATTAATTATTTGTGATCTTAATCGAAGAAGACCCTGATCTAGAGCTTTTGACCGGATTCTAGCGGCCTAGAATATGGAACCTAATCCCCTGACGGTAAATTAGGGTAAAAAGCTACAGAAGCCGACCTCCCTATTTTGTGTTAGGGCTTTGCATAGAGATATTATCAACATTGTTCTAAAACAATACATTTTTTAATGGTATTATTATTTCATGCTTGAGACAATCGCTAAAAGAATTGTATCCCGGCTGAAAAATTTAGAGTAACTGAAATTAAAGCAACGGGAAATATCAACTATGATAGACAGAAAGAATTCAGTTTGCATAGTTTTATCGAAACAAACACACTAACAAATTAACTAACACCGCAAGTTATACAAAAACTTATGAATAATAACAGTAAATAAATATAGCGTAGAACGCCAATTAAAAGTTCCTCAAGCAGTGATGCACAGTAAATATACAAGTAATACAAAATTAAAACTATGCCTTTCCTAATTAAAATACTTTTTGTTTTTGTTTTACGTTGATCAAAGTTGAGCCGCAATTAACTCAGTGATGATAATATTTAATAGATCCTCGTCAAAAACGTGAGACAATTTTTAGAGTTCAGTGCACTCGTGATAAAGATAACGAAGGACAGAGAACATACAAAGACTTGGCGGTGACTAATGTAAATAATAACATAATAATAATAAATAATTAACACACTCATACCCCCGCAGTAGGATTCCCTGTGTCGCGGGAGACATGGACAACACAAATAACATGTCACTAAAATCCATGACCCGAGAACAAATATTTATCTGTCACATAAATATTTGCCCCGGCCGGTAATCGAACCCAGGACCCCTTGCTTCGCAGGCAAGGTCACTACCAACTAGGCTACGGGGCCGTCAAAAATATACATAAAATAGATCCTAAGTGGTAATAGCCAAATACCTTGTTGAATTACCTGACAAAATGTCGTCTGAATAAGACAGACTTATCATCCGCTCGTTTGACTGGAAACTAGTTCGATAATCGCAAATGGGATGAAGTCCTAAGATTAAAAATTAAATAGGACTGACCTTAATTCGAAACGTTCCTTTAATCAACATAATTTTAAGATAAAATTCAAAAGATTCGTGGTTTTCTTTTTCTAATTCTTATTCTTTGTAATTTGCTTTATTTGCCACAAGGGAGTTTGTGAAATAAATGAGTAATTAAAAAAATGTATACATTGTAGAATACAAAATTGTGAACTTATAGCATATTGTGAGTGAAATTAGAGAAAGTAAAAAACGTTTTAGTTATAATTTTGGCGTATAAGGGCCTACTACATCCATTCACCCCGCTGGTCAACTGATGACGTCATAGCACGAAGTCTCATCTGTTAGAATTAATTCAATGGAATTTAGTTAACATTCCCTTCTTTGGTCGACAGTGAAATTTTTTCTCTAAATTTTGGTCGATACAGTGTTGCGAAGGGCGTGGAGATATACGACTGAAAACTGATATCTGCCGAAGTAAGAACATTTTTTCATCCTGTCTTCTCAAATCAATAATTGATCCTGGAACTTCTAGTGGGCCAGCAAAGTCGTATCAGTATTTCGGTCGGTCAACATCCATTGTTATATCGATTCATCACTGTCCCATCCTTAAGTAGTTACGTATGTTTGGATGCGACAGTTTAACACCGTTGTGCTCCATCCTACGTTTGGGAAAATTTATAAAAAACAGCATTTGTTTTTTTTTTATTTTACAGTTACTATTCAGTTTTATAAATCCCGGTTTTTTTTTACCAGAGTCGTGCCTACCAATGTGGGGCCCTAGTGGCGGTGTTTAGTACACTGCCTTGTGGCATCCGTCCGAAGACCTTACACTTACGATTCCGGTTGGAGGGCCGGAACGCAAATTCCGGTTGGAGGACTGGAACGCAAATAAAGCCCCTAATTTTTAAGTATAAAGCATTTAATCATTATCCGACTCAGTATTACCGTTCTATAAACTAAAAAGATAAAGATAATTCACGACTGAAGGAGTAGAGTAAATATCTAAAACACTTTCACGCGAAACCTACAGAAAACGATTCTACTCCATTGAGATAGATTTATTTACTATTTCTATTTTATTATCAAATTGACGACCTAGGTAGTATTGGCTTAGCTTTAGACAACGTCGATAACAATATTAATTGATTTAATTCAGAGCTTAGGTACTGGGGATATTGAAGGTGAAATTTCAGAAATAAATGTTTAACAGAGTTGATATATTGATACGATGGTACTCATTAGCTACACTGATGACACTGACTGACACTACAACTTCTTACTACATTGTATGAAACAGTTATATACCAATACCAACCTAGAATTTTTGAAAATCTTTAAGTGTCATTAGACATTTTTGAGAAAATTCCGATACTTTTTCTATTTCTATTTAATTAGGTACTTATTGCCAATACGTTTTCTAATCTTACCTGATTGTTCAATTGCTCGCAATCGTCGATCCAATTGTCGAAATTGAATGTCATTGGTGCACGGTGCAGTACTAGAATGTTCTTCGTCCCTTTGAGCCTTTGAGAACATGTCATACACTTCGCAAGGTGTAAGGTTGCACTGCGCCGATACCTGTAACACTGTCAAAGAACACTTTCTCTAAAGTTGTTTCATAACTGGTTCGTGCGATCTGGTGAATTTATGTAGTTGATAACTGATATATATCATGTATGGAAGACCACGCAAGAAATATCAAACGCATGTGGTGGAGATGTCGTACTGTTACATGAGTGATCTAAAGTCCACCAAGTTAAGTATCTTCTGATACTTGCTTGCGAGTTAAGCATAGTGGCGAAATTTCTTTACGATTTTATTGTTTCGGATTGCATGTTACGCTGTAAAACAAAGTTACATCATAGTATCTATCAAGTCAAGCCTAGGTGCGCTAGTATGGTTGAATTTAGATTTATAACAAAAGGTAGATGACTAATGAAATAATTGCAAAATGTATTGCAAATGTCAACATCCCTTACCTCCCATGGATCTCTGTGACAACCTCGAACAGGACTGTAGAAAAGACTGCAGTTGGTGAATTTTGTGATTAAAACATGCAAAGATATTAAAAGACATTAGGCCCTGATATTAGTTTAGGTAGCTTTACCCTTTAGTCAAATATTTGTGATATTTTTGTATTTGCCGGTTTCGTTGTACGAATCTAAATAGCTGCCTATCGAACTACGTAAAGCTTTCAATCAAGTAAAAGCTTTACTGTGTACTTATTTCACATGGAATCGGATATGTATGAAGCAGGAGATCAGCAAGCACTAGAATAGCTGAAGAATCCTATAGCATTAGGAGCACTATCAATATTAATGTAAGTAGTATTAGGACCTTTCATATGAAATAATAATAAATGTATATGGAAAAACGATAAAATGACACATTTAATCAAGCAAAATATGTGCTATATTGTCTATGCCCTTTCGCCATTTTATATATTGTTAATTGAATCCATAGCTAAGAAAATTGTAATTTGTTAGAGCAAGGTCCACGGAGAATGTTAAAGGTGGTTCCTTTAGGAAACGTTCCAGTTGCAAGTTCTCCAATTTAGCGAGTGTTTGTCGTGAAGTATGGAGTCTAGCGTAGCTCTGAACTAGCAGTGGGCCAGAATCATTGACCAGTCTAAGTCGTTTAACAACTTAAGTTGTTTACCAACTTAGACTCCATCACAGTTTGCAATTCGTGACAATAAAGTTATTCCGTAATCGTCTGGTTAGATCTTAGGGAGCTGTAGTATATGAAAACAGCGCTAGACCGCCAAATACGCATTTACCATTTTGTGGTAAACTTTCTTTTGGGACATGATTTTACCATCTCTCTTGGGTTCAAGCTCTGTAATGAGCTTTTGCGGATATCTTACAGTATCCATTTTACATCACTACTAACAATACGGTTCAAAATTTTCTCGTTATCATGATGGCTGACTAACAGCGGCGGCCTTACCCATTGCGAGGCTCTGGGCAGCATGTCTTTGAGAGGCCCTGTGTCTTTCGTGAAAAATATGTTATGCGAAAGTAAGTCTGATTTGTGGTTTGTTGTGGTATTCATTATGTTTCATGGGTAATACTAAAATTATAAAAATAAATAAAATTTGACTTTAAAAATATTTTACTTTGAAATTGTTTGGATTTTTGCGCGAGGCCGCTGCAAGCGCGGGGCTCCTGGCGATTGGCCTCTTCGCTACCGCTTTTGGATAATATAACGCAGCACTCAATGCGGGTTTATTGGCATGCTTCACTCAAATTATGCGACATCCAGAGCTTTTTAACTTTTCAAGATTTTTTAAAGAAAATTAAATTTGTTTAATGACTTACATCGAAGTCTGTTGCTGGATCTGAAATGGTTTGCAATAGATCCGACTCCACAATTACCTTTAATTCTTCATTAGAACCTATTTACCGATCTTCTTCGAGGTTTGTTTTTAGGTCAAAAATTTCCAGAACGGGATCGTTGGAACCAAAAAAGTACCGTGTTTTATTTTACAGTAGTTTCCCCGTACATGGGTTCGATTCCTAGCTGGTGTAGACATTTATATGACAATGTTTGTTCTTGTGATTTTAAGTGGGACCATATATGTAGTGTTAACCTCTCACTCGCGATTTTATTAGATGAGTTTGTACAGTACTTATTATTATACTAGTTACGAATTTTATTTACCGGAAGTGCGTAGATCCTTTATTTGGTAGATTGAATGATCCTTTTGTGCCAGAGAACCAAATAGTAATTATGTTTTACGCACTAACTTAGTGAAAGCCTATTCACTCTTTTATAAAAGTCACTCACATCAATAGGTACGTTATTATCGCTATTGAATTATATTGAAACACAATAGATTGCCGAGGTGGTCAAATAAATACAGATATAAAAGTTGATAAACTTATTTGATTCTGAAATAGCTTCACACGGAAAATACTGCAGACAGAATATTTGAAATTAAATATAATTATAAATTTAGCGCTTATCGATATATTTTTTTGTAACCGGAATAAATATGTAACATTAGGAAATCATAATTCTTAATCAGAATAAGTACTATATTATAATTTTATTAAATTTAAAAACTGTGAAACAATTTAAGCATCTCCGCCTGCCTAATAATTAAATAAACTTTGCTAAATATTCAACACAAGTTGTAAGATTAATTAGGTGTTCAAAATCTACCACAGTAACATTTTATGACTGAAATTTAGGTGTTCAGAATATTAAAAAGAAAAGTCTTGTTACTGAACACGGGACAGTGTAACCAACATTTCAGAACATTCCCGAATTTTCCGGTCTTCCCGGATTTCCCGGCAATCTGGCAACTCTAATGACTCGCACCATTCTACAGAGAAACGACTATAATTTTATATTTCATCGACGCTACATCATCTTCACGATTTATATTCGTCCACGATTGAAAATAAATGACTTATGACTTTGGATGAATGGTCTGTTGTGATTGAGAGTGTATACATATTACTGTAAAATATTCAAAGATGAATTATTTCGTGTGAACTATGTATTGTATCACAAATATAGTATACAAAATAAAAAGTTTGGCGGATTTCCAATATGGATATGTGAATTTCCAGTCCATAATTTAGTTTTAACCACTTTAAAAAATCGAGACGGTTAATGTTCGATTGTGATCGAATGATATGTTGCAGACTCAAATATTCGAAGAATGTTTTGTAAAATCTTTATTTTTCAATGCGCGTACGAAAATTATTTTATGAATAATGGTTTTTTTTTCGCAAATCGTTAATTTCTCTACTAATAATATTGGTTTCGTGTTACAATATGCATAATTAAAGAAATAATAATTGAATATCTTATGGCAGATCGCTAAATCACATTTTTTTTCTTCATTTTAATATCCTTTATTAGTATTCTTTAGTAGTTTCAACTTTAAAATTTTCAGACACTTCATTATTTTAATGACGAGAAAGAGATAAAACAACTAACGGTTACATAGAATATTGAATAGCCACACTTAAATACAGCTACATTTCATCTTGAAGTCGGAAACCTTATTGTTTCTCCCGAGGGCAGAGATAGGAAATGTCGATTGTGAGCTGTACTGGCATTTATAGCCTACTTCATAGTAATAATAATGGAAGTATAGCGTACTGAAAAGTATATTTCCTCGCGCACCGTGAATAATAATATTGGGTTGTCTCGAAAGTTCGTGCCAATATTTTAGGACAATTTAAACGAATTGTAACCAAATATGGCTGAAGCTATCTGTTTTGAAATATGTAGATATAGTGTACACATGTAATTTTTTTTCAATAATTGTGATACATTCAGTCAGGTCTCTCGCGCTACCGAAAATCGACACGAACTTTCCAGACAACCAATTATTAATTCATTAAACACTACGATAATTTCCTTAAAAGACCTTAAAAAACGCCGACTTGTCAAGCAAATCGAATAAACCTTGATGCATGTTCGATTCGCAGTAGCGCGTCGTAAACAGCGGTTGTATGTATTTTGGCGATTGAAAATTTGCCGTGTGAACATTTAACTGTCGTGTTAACCCGCTATAACGTCACAGCCACATGCATCCTAACGCATTAATTAGCGCGCTAATGACACTACATTAATGAGGCCAATAGATAACGCTAAGTTAAGTTAAATTTATATAAATCCATTAATGTAGCCAGGTGTTATTTGAAAGCGTTAATTTAGCGCATTAATATTTACCTTAACGCAGATAGGATGTAAGCTGGTGATGAAGAAGATGATGATAATAATGGTAATTTAAATAAAATTAAACCAGGGTCAGTACTTATTAAATAAATAACGCTACGTATTCGTAGCCCCACACTAGGATTTCCTGTGTCATGAATACCACAATAACACACACAGATAAAAACACACACCCAGACCGATAACCAAAAAAATATCCCATCATTCAAATCTGTGTGGAATCGAACCTTTGAATGGCGGTCAGGTTGCCATTTTGCTATAGCGATCAATTCAGTCATATTATATTTTTTTCCCGTATTTTCTGATCGTGAAACTAAGAACGAAAGTATTTAACGTTAATACCTAATTAGTAAAACTTATAGTATAATGCTTACCTCATTAAAAAACCACCACTGTCGTGGACTGTTTTGGTGTACAGGTGGAAAGAGATCAGTATAATCTGGTGCGCTGGGGTCTATAGCGACGTGGTTAAAGGTATTCTGAAATTTATTCCCAGTTTAAGGATTTAAAATCTCGCTTGGTAATGGTAAATTTTTTGTCAAAAAAAATAGTAACTGTTCTGTCCACTATTGAGGAGTTCCTTCGTTTGGAGCCATTACTGATTCCAGTATCAGGTCTGACGTGATAAAGATGTATTGTCATCGGGCTACGACTAACCTAACCAAGTTAAATAATCTCAATAGTAAAAAACTGTGTCAGCCTGAGTTACGCCCATCCCGTCTTACTAACACTTAAATAACTTAAACTAAGCGTACCTATATATAGAAATCATTTACCAGTTTCATTTCTAACTTAAAATTGTGTGTGTATGTGTGTGTAAAGAACACACATGAGTGAGTGCAGTCTCTACTACTACAGTGCTTCAGTCTCATAGTATGTAAGAATAATGTTATAAAATAAAAATCACAACCCGTAACTGTCGTACTGGGCTCGGGTCTCCTCACACAATGTGTAAAGGCCATAGTCCACCCCGTTGGCCAAGTGCGGATTGGTGGACTTAATACTAAGAATTTGTAAACAATTATCATTTATGTATTATATTTATAAAACCCTTTAAAACATATTACATAACCTAAGCGAAAAGGAATTGCAACGGAAAAGCTGCGTCTACCCTATGTCACGAATATTCGTATTCGGGTCATCACGGTATCGCGAATGTTCGACTTCCCGCTAATAAACCTCTTGAATTACTATTTGAATTACTATCATCATCATCATGACAACCCATAATTGTCCCATTGCTGGGCTCGGGACTCCTCTCACGAAGTGAGGGGTATAGGCCATAGTCTACCACGCTGGCCAATTGCGGATTGGTAGACTTCACACACCTTCGAGAACATTATCGTGAACTCTAAGATGTGCAGGTTTCCTTACGATGTTTTCCTTCACCGAAGCAAGTGATATCTAACTAGTAATACGCACATAACTTTTTGAAAATTAGCGGTGCGTGCAGGATTCAAACTCACGCCCCCACGTTCGAGAGTCCAACGTTCGAACCACTAGGCTATCACTGCTTTTTGAATTGAATTACTATACCATTCTGAAATGGCTTGCTTATCGTCAAATGCGGCATCTTTGCGGAAGCATAAAATTAATCATTTTATATATTGCTTGTCGAAAAGGACGATGTATAACTTTCTCTCACCTGTTCCCGGAACTCGTTAAAACTTTACACGATTGATTCTAGAAGTATCGTAGTTTGTGATGAGATTAAAAAAATAAAATTATTCACGTGTACGCTGAAGTAGATTCGCTTGGATAAAATTGTCGCAGACATTAAATACTTTATCAACGTGACTGTCTAATTGGCTTTATTGTCTTGACTGTGTTGTATTTGTACAAGCATGTACTGTGTTACGCTATATATTTCATTCAAATGCAATATTTGCATAATCATATAAATAATTATACTTGAGTATTGTTTACACCTTTACAAGTAATTATTCAACCTAAGTAAATAAACGGTAAAAATAAAAAAATAAAATTATCACTTAGTGGTATGAAAAATAGATAGTAGTATAGTATAGTATAGTAAGCTGATACTCATACCTCATGAACATGCGAATAAAATTTCATAAAAATGAGTCTAGCCGTTTCACAGGAGTATGGTAACTAATATTGTGACACGAGAATATTATATATAATATTAAATATCGTGCGGGTGTATGAGTTTGTAAGCATTAATTATTACGACATGACATGTTCTAGCTCCTCACAATTGTAATATAAAACCAATGCGTAATAGGTACTGCTATCTTCTGACTATAGCCAAGATAAGAAATAGAAAACCTGATAGTTCCAGATTCGACCGCTTTCCTCTTCCTGGTCGTTGTTTTTTAAACGAACTCCATCAGCTTTATTTTCTTTTAAATAAGTTACAATACTAGATCGCATTAGACCCTTATTCTTAACCGAATTGTTATTTTTATTCTTTTTAATTTTTTTCCAATATCTTTTCATGGCTTCTAGAATTTCTTTAATTCTTTTTTGTACTTCATCCATAATCTTTTTGATTTTTTCTTTATCGAATATTTTTCTTCTGGAGTTTTTGTTGGCTGTTACTGGTTTTGATGTATAAATTCTGTAAAAATGAACACTTTGTTTTGTTAAATTATCAAACGAATTTGATGAGTATGATTCACTCTACAGTAGGATTCATTCACAGTAGGATTCATGCGTTTAAAACGAGGGTTATCTAAGCGTTTTAAACAAGTTCAAAAATAAAACAAGGTTTAATTAGATACGAAAAAGGATTCAGTATTAAAGTAAGTGTCACTAACTTTAGCGAAAAAAGAAAGAAAAACTTTTTCAATAGATGTCTCGTCGCGAGGAGCAGCCTGAAATAATGTGGGTGCAATGCTTCTTTTTCAGGCCGAAAACACTTTAGTGTGGCCGGTGCTACATGTTCAAAGGTGATTTTAATCACTTACCATCAATTATTTTCTTTCAAGTATTTATCATGTACATTAAAAATGGAGTTTTATAATAACTGGAGATTAACTTTGCACCCAAAAGTTAAACGTAATTCACACTGTTAATTAAAGGGCATTTATAGAATGGTGGCATTAACTAATGAAAGTATTAATGTAATGACGTTGCACCATTGACTAACCGTTTTAGATATATCCGTCCAATATTATCCTGGAAAAAAATGTTTTTTTTTTTTAATATTTTAAAGTTAACTTGAAATGTTAAGTTTGAATAGCGTGTGTGAAAAATTAATTTAAATCCCTTATGATATTGCTAGATATAACCCGCGGCTTCGCACTCGTGTAAAAAAAGCAATAAAAAGGTTGTCAAATCCTTTCTATCACTGGTTGCTAGGCAACGCTTTGTTGTTAGACACTTACTTGAATTTGGCTGAAATATGCATCGTAATGGATCGTTCCACAGAAATGAGATATTTATTTGCATTAAGTGGCCTTCGTTAATCGTCCTCCCAAATATCTCCAAACAAAAGCGACGCTCCGTTTCGCCGTGAAAGAAGGACAAACAAACACACTTTCACATTTATATGAATATGGATTAGAAAAGTTGACGAGTTCTTACCTTCTTGGCAAGTGGCTCTTTATTGACATTCCTGAAGCGATAAAGAAGTAAGTTAATATCCAGTATATTTACACGCATCCCCTCCCCTTCGCGCCACAGTCCAACAGCCGTTTTGTGCAGCCAGCCAATGGACATAAGCGTTGTAAAGTCTGCGTGGCCAGATAACATCTTATTGGTTTCAGTCTCGTCGTGTTTCAGCTGAGAGCTTGAGATGAAGACAATTCTTTCTTCTCTTTCTTGTCCGATAACTCGACACTGATGAAGTTGGTGTCATTAACATCAAGATGGTAGCTTATTACCATCAAATGGCTGGTCAAGTTGGTTTTCTGCTGCTTATATTAACGATTTGTTCCGTTAGTAACCTTGCTGTGGATTCCTTTTTTGTGTTAACTTTCACCCGTTCTCATTATCACAAATATGTTAAACATTAGCTTAGTATTGTGACATTCTTTGTGTTATGTTTTTTTATTGTATTTTATTGAATATTGTATGCCAATTGTGGTGGAATACCATACTATATATCAATTATAACACCGTGTTTGTAGCTATGTTTTTCACAATAAAGATTAATTGATTGATTGACGTTTTAAAAATTGATTACGAATTTCGCGCCAAAAAGGCTTAATACTTGTCACGTGACCCACTCAGCAGCTATGATATTTGTGAATGAGCACAGACTGAATATACTTGAAACCACGAGACTTGGGAATGATTTAATTATATTTGAATTTAAAAAAAGAACTCTATACTTAAATATTAAATAATAAAAAAGATAGACTATTGTAATGTCTTACTCTGTGTCCATATTATTAAACAAAGTTGCAAAGTTGTGCTTACGGATATAAGTTTATTTTGTTATTAGATCGTAACTCCTGGGCCGGATCCTGCGGAAAGATAAAAGATATTAGATTAAGTTTTAACATTTTTGATTATGATCGAAGTACCGCCATTTTTTTTTCTTCTGATAGGTTTCCATCGTTTTAATAATGTTGAATACTAATTTGGGTATCTTTCTTTTTTTATACGAAAATTGTTCTCGAAATCAATATTAATGTTATAAAGAAGTAATGTTTGTGAGTTTGTGTGTAGCAGGTAAATTATGAAACTACTCTTTCAATAAAAAAAATATGCCGGCCAAGCAGAAATCCATAGATGTTTCCTATATTTACTTTTAAAAATAAATGGTAAGCAGGTTTTCTATCTACGTTTTCCTTTACCTATGATAATTCTACTTAGATCTTTATGAGTATTAAAACAATGAATACTATATTAAGCACAAAAGCATAATTGAAGTAAGTTAAAATACATGTTTTTAAAAGTCCTAAAGCTAATAGACATTTGCCTAATTTAGACAAATATTCACATTTATGACTAAAACTAAAACGAGAACTAGAACTTTATGTATTTTTTTTGTTTTTTTTTTATGTATTTTAATGTATCCTCGTCTATTCTAAATAGTTTTGGACAAAAAATACACGCTACGTGCATTATGTGATAATTACGTCTAATGAGATGACCACTCTCCTAGTCCGTCTCTAAATACACCGTTGAAATACCAGCGAAATTAATAAAATTTCCACGCTATAATTTTCACTTTACAATATTCAAATTTAAATTTAAAATTATTTACGTATTTTTAAATACACTTATGAACGTATTATTTTCCTATTTTTCGGAAAGATATTTTATTATCGAAGAGAAAAATCGGAAAGTTCCTCCGCGCATGTTTTAAATACAATATGCATTAGTTTGAGATATTAATACTAATTTACGCAGAACTTTACGCGGCACTAGAATATTCAGTCTTTCTTGTCATTAAAGTACTCCTTATTGTAATATCCTTTACGTAGCAGTGCTTTCACACGTCGCTTCAACACTCCATTTGTTAAATATACCTGACATACTAAGCTATAATCATTGTATTTTACTCTAAAATTTCCCAGCCCCAAGTGTGCTAACAATAAAATCATTAACTACTGCGCCTAAATGAATATTAATTAACGCGTTAAAACAATATTAAGTAACAGTACTCCAGTCTAATACACATTTTACTTCTTATTAATTAACGTCGATTATCGCGTAAATTGGCGGCCTAAGCTGCGTAGATTGTTAGCGCGCTAATTAATACGTTAGAATCCTGATATGGCCGTGACAGATAAATCTTGCTAGATCTAAACTATTTGTGATGTGTAATTATGTAATGTGTGGTATACACGGAGAATCCTATAATCAGTTACACAAAGTTTTTCATTGAAATAAACATGATTATAAGATAAGTATCGATGCACAAGTAAAAAAAAAGTAAAATATCATCAAAAGTTGTTCTGTTTGATGAATTTCTAGGAATAAAAGCAGAGTTCATATTTAAAATTCGTAACTGGAACTGGCTGTATCGTATTTATTTTGCACACCAATCCCACAGACCTCAATTGGCGGCACAGATTAAACAAAATCATTTGCACTACTTACTATAATAATACCATCAGTGGGCATTCTCCGGAATCCGGAATACAATACTCGTTCATTTTTTGAATCATATCTGCAAAATATAGATCTATCAATCATTTTGGTCATCAATATTCTGAGGAACTAAAGATATCGAGGCTTAGAACGATTCTTTACGAATGATGGGGAATAGGCATGAATGTAATATTTATCGAAATTATGTGTGTCTAGCCAGTTCCACTATTTATCCCGCTATTTTCTAGAGTTTTATTGTGTTCATTTAAATAATTTATATTGATAAATGTAATACTTATGTTATTAACTTTTAAAATTATAATTACAAAATTATTATAAATGATTCAATACATTAAAAACCTGGTTTCTAAAAATTGATTTCAAATTTCACTCCAAAATGCCTAATAGACCATCATCATATGACCATTAAAGTAATTATAATATTTGTGAACAAGTACCTACAGATTAAATAGAAAACTATATGAACAAGTGACGTCATTTTTGTGCAGTGTCACAAGACCTGGGAGTAAGTAAATTATATATTAATTTTAAAATATTAATCCAATAGCTTTTATATAATAACAAAAACATTGTTTTCCGGAAATTCTTTTACAGTAATTAAACCTTTTTGCCGAAATTATGTAGATATTTTTTAAAGCTGGCAACATCCATTTTATACAAAATTTTACTTCCTATTAAATAGCGCGCTAAACTGTTGACCATATTGTATAATTTTAACGCGATAATTAACGCGTTAAGATGCAAATTTGGGAAGGGTATAAAAATAGTAGGACTTGCTTAATTCCAATGTTCTCATAGTTTCCATAAACACCGGAACCATCCTCTAAATCTCTATGAGGATACTTCACTGAGGACTTCAGCATTCCCAACGCTGGCTTTATGAGGGTGTGACCTGGTAGAATTGGTTCGGCTTCTGGTAGATGACTCGGCATGGATGGTGATCCGAGAATGTTCGAGAGCTCCCGAGGATCATAATTGTAGAAGTGTCTGCGCTGTAAATTGATGTCAGATTTGTTACTTATTGTAATGGTCTAAAGGTACACAATTCTTCCTCATTGATAATCAAGTTTGAATATAATTATGTACGATATTCATATATAGTGATAATTAGATTGCTCAAACATGATCTGACATTAAATTGTTAACTTTTACTATATGCTTCTCTCATTTATTAACTTTTGATATGAATATTATGTTGATAGGCAGATCCCAAATTGAATCCCGACGCACTGCCACTTATCTAGTCCAAAAACAATTCTATATTTTAGTACGGACCAAACTAGTTCAGTAGTTTTGGAGTTCAACGAACTTTAGGTTGAACGGATGCTAAGGAACGAATGCTAGGTTTTGCGACCCATGTTGGCTGAAAATTAATTAAGTCAAGTAGAGGTGAGACTATGTACTAAAGGTTATATACGATGTATCATCATACACAAGTACCTTCAAAACTGAATTGGGTGATATAAAATCTAACAACTAAGAACTTCTTTATTGATGTGGCCTAAAATACTGACGCCATGACCATGCTAGCTGTATAACGCATTATGTTTATTATGTTCTTTTTCATTCATCAAATCAGAGATTTCTCTCTTTTCTTTCTTCTATATCGGCTGGCAATGAATCTCTAATGCTTTTAGTATTACTGGTGTCCGTAGATTATGACTACATACCATTATCAGCTGGTCATTTGTTGACTTACATAGGAAATGATTTAGTCTGCATAAGAGTTTGTTTTAAGTTTACAGATGTATGGACTCCCTAACACTCAGTAACTCAATTAAGGGTGCTTGTCAAAGTTTACCAGGGCAAAGTTGTCACATTAAAATTCTTCTCACTGAGTAGACGATGCTACAAATTACGCTCCAAAAATACAGCTCGGTTTATATGACATATTGTTGGAAGATTTAAGAAAGTTTTGGGAGGTCATAAAAATTTTTCTTTAGCGACATGTCTTACTTAACGCTCGTGTAATAGAAGCGATAAAATTCATCTGCAATTTCCTTTACTTATATTAAGAAAAAGAGGTTTTTCTAGGTTGCACAGAAGTGTTTGCTCATAATTGTACGAGCGTGAATAAACAGCTCCAAAAACGTAATAATTGGTTTTAGATTTAAATGAAAAAAAATATATGATGTAACGTGCTAGTCTATTGAAATAGGTAGATACAAACCCTACAATTAGACGGACATTTTAAGTGAAAGATATATGTTTGTTTGCGGATCATATATGTTAATGATATCTTCAATATTTTTTGGGGAAACAAGTCATTTCCGTGAAGCTCACATTTCGTTGTTGTCATTGTGAAATATAAATGAGACCCAGTTTTGGGTTTTAATACATCTGCTGTGCTCTGACTGTCAAGTTTCTTTTTATATTGATTATCTACTTGTAGCAATCTTGTGAGAACTGCCTTGTTTTATTTGATACAAAAAATATTATTTAGAAACGATCTTACTTTTATTAAGAAAAGAAATCGTATTCCTTAAAAACATAGACGACGTAGGAACAAACAAACATGGAAACTTTTATTAATGTAGCGTAAAATTTTTGTTAACAAAAAGTGAGGTTAACCTCCTAGCTTACTTGGTAACCGTATCATCAAAAGGGTCCGAAATCCAGTCAGAACTAAGTGATCCCAAACCAAGAAATCAAAGATCTTGGGGTATAAACATTTATTTCGGTTCATTGATATCCAATAACACGGATTTGGTGCTATTCCTTATTTCTGCAGAATGTATCGCAAGGATCATTTTTAGCAACTTTCGTATCAATAACCTGCAATAATATGTTTACACTTACTGAAGGTATCAGCTGTTCAGGAATACCTTGACTCTCTGCCTGGGATTCCTGAAAAATACAAACAATATCTCAATGTCATTTGTTAAAGTAGGCAGGACTGATGTTTGTCGGTATTTCTCCATTTATGTGTCCTTATTCCTTTACTTGTCCACTTGCAGCTGTGTATATTACAAACACGTTGCCTGGTTCTGTAAAACTTGTGCTTACACATAAATTAAATTGTAGTTGTTTTCAAAATATTGTGTCAGTTCCCTTAGATAATAAGACTTCAGTACCCTGAAAGGTTTCTGACAGAATTTGTATCTGAAGCTTTAACTCAATATTGGTACAACTTTCACCTTCAATGCACCTGTTGTTCTACCACTAAATCTAACGGTAATGATCATGGCTGACACAACCCGAATATAATCAAAATTCCGTATTTAAAATTTTATGTAATAAAACAGATCTTACTGCGATATGTTGAAGTTGTTGCCGCAAGCTAATCCCGTTACATTGAAAGACACTCTGCAATGAAACAAGTTTAGTAGCATAGACACGTTCTAAGTAATTTAATTTCTGGTTATCAATTTAATAATGGAAATTATCTGAAGCGTTTTACAGATATTTTTTATAAATATGAGTAGTTTTTGATCTAACTTCATTAAATTATCCAATTATACAACTTTCCGTAAAAGATTTTCTTCTTGTTGAATTTCGGATGAGATACAGATATCTGGTACCGTCTTTTGGACCTCATCAAATTCTATACCTCCTTCAAATGTCATCTCCAGCAAAGCTTTGTCGATAATTTTGTTGACAACAAACGAATACATTCTTCTGTGCTTTTCGCCTTCTATCAATTCATGTCTATGTTTATTTCTAATTTTATCGTTTCTGTATCGATTTGTCCAGTTATTGTATTAATAGTTTTTACTACATCTTGTATTTTTTTAATGTTAAAAGTTATGTATTTTACCTATCTAACTAATTGTTTGATATTCTCCGTCATAGCTTTAAAATACTGATGTAAATGTTTATGTACTAACTTTTTTGTTGCGTTTGTATCACTTAATCTAATCCAAATTGTATTTTAGCGTAAAGTTAGAGAATATTCCAGAAATCAACTATGAATTGAGTCACTTTTTACGTGAATTTATGTATCATTATCGAAGTATTCATTTACAATTAATCATCAAACGATATACTATATCTGAATCACACGGACCATTTCAAATTAGTAGCAGAAATCAGATGCATTGTATCAATTCACATTGAATCAAAAAGTTTCGATCTAAGTCTTCTTATACTCGTAGAGATATCCGGTCCCTTCATCGTACATGACCTTGTAATGTTGAGAAAATGTCTTTAAAAGGTTTTTTCAATCAAATCAAGCACAATACCAAAGAAACAAGGAAATATTTTCCATAAATACCCAACCAACTGTTTTACTTAAGTAAATAAAAGGAAGGAACTCACGGTTATTACTAACAAAAGTTTCGTTCGTGTCCATTTAGAAGCCCGTTCCATGGTTTCATTTATTTCTCCATTTCCGACTAGTATTCCGGAACGATCGATTCATTTCTATTATTTTCTGTTAAGGTATTCAAAGTCACGATGCGTGAAATGATTGAATGTTATATTGAAGCTAGTTAATGCATTTATTTCGTGACCAAATTCTTGGTTCTTTGTTATTAACTTGGCTTAAACTCATTTAGGGCCTGATGTACGATATTTATTTATTTACTAGAATTAACGATTAAAAAATACATTAAGGACTGTGCGTACATTAAACTTTAGGTTATCTGGAAGATGTCGCTCTCACAGATAAGATCGCCTATTGTATAGCCCTTTTTCCTGTTATTATTTAACATGTAATTTTTTTTGCGATACAGTTTTTGTATTGTATTGTATTGTACATCATTTAAAAATTTTAATAATAAAATATGCATATGAATGTCACAATTTGAATTGAACACGAAATGTACTCTATTCGCTGAATTTCCTGGCTTCGGATATCGCACTACATTCTGACGTGTGACGAACGTGAAAATGCTTTTCCCCGAGAGCGAGCTGCAATCAACATAGGGGACTATTTTTTTCATGTCAAATAGAAAAGCCATCTAACTTTAAACACAGGGAACGGCAAGCCACATAATACGTTTGAAAACTTCAAATTCTCAATAGTCTCTATAATCAATATTAGAAATACTTTTCAGCCTAAATCATTAGTTGAAATGATTGCAAATAATCTTATTAGAGTAATTATTTAAGTAAACATAACTGCAGCTAAGTTTTGTGTATTTTATTATGGGTACATGAAGGTCCGTTAATCTTAAAAAGTAGTACATGTCAACTTTCATAACGCACATAACGGTTATTTTAACTGAGTACATGCTTGAGACCCAGGTTGATGACCATATAGTTGTACGACCGTATGTTGCTAAGTGACGACTGTACACAATTTCACATCAGAAACTATCATCAGAGTATGAAGTGCTAAACTGGCTCTTTATAAGGTTTGCTACACATCTATTCGGCTCTGCATTCATCGTGCAGGTAGACAGTAAATTAAATATGATACTATGCAAAACTAATTGCCGTAACTCGATAACATCTGTTAAACAAAATAATAACAAACAAACCGACTCAAAGAGATTACGATACGTCTTTAGCCGATTAGCATAACCGCCTGCTCCATCCGACGTACTTTACCGAAGACATATTTGATTCTGTTCAGTATAATTCTTCCGTTCTGTTAAGTATGTGGGCGTTTGGTTAAGCCGCACGGCCATTTTATGAATATAATTATTATATCCTCAAAACATCCTACTTTATCGCCCGGTTGGGCCAATTAATCCCGACCTAAATATATGTATAGCACGCCTAATTGATTTGGGTCCATGATGTTGTGAGAAATAATGTCGATGATGTAGAGGCGAATATCGTATGTGCAGCTTTTAAATTTTATCGAAACAAAACTTTATATCATTAAATATCTTATATATAAAAAGTCTGTATGTCCTTTATAGAATCGTAAACTATGCATTTGATCATGTGATGATTTTCAGCAAAGTTGTTGTGTCAAAGCCCGCGAAGGTTTCTAAGTTGGTCTGACTAATTTTCGATAGGTGGCGCAACTGTGATTACCTTATTTTAGTTTTTGACGTAGCAACGCGCGCACGTTTCAGCTAGTAATATAATAAATGTGGTACCTAGGAAGCTGTAGAACATTACCACGATGCACAAATAAAGTTAGCATTTATGACGAAAGTAATGACTATTTCGCCCTATGATCCATTGGCTACATGAAAGAAAGTTATGGTTGGCTAGTAATCAAGGACGTAAGGAGTCCTTATCAACTACGTTTAAATATGTATCTAAATATTTATTGATGTGTAATCGTAAACATCTGTTCAATTTACAAAGTTCCGAAAGGCCCTATAAATAGGGTAGGTTGTTTATTTTGTACCGTAAAGATGGGTCTTGTTGATTTAAATTAATTACGCGGGAGGGACGAGCAGTCCATCTCATATATTCTGACGTCATCGTCGTCGTTTTTTGAATGGGAGGAATCAAGAGAAATTACTAATATTAATTTAATTTTTGCTAACAAAGATTAATACTAATACAGTTGCAGATATTATTGTTAAATACTTATCAAAGTTAGTACATACTTCACATTTGTGATATGCGTGTTATCCTAACAGTTCAGTCAAAAAAATTCGAGTTTCTGAAGAGTTCATTCGAAAAAAATTGACAATCGTTTTTCATAAAATTCTTAGGTATTATTTGACAGCCTGTTAGTCACATGACAAATTAAAAAAGTTAATCATACCAGCTACCCAGAAGATGTTTGACAATAGATTTAATAATTAATCTTACGTTGATTAGCGTTAAGAAATCGATGGAAAGAAATTAAAAATATTCAACTCAGTCACAGTTGTCCGAAAAAAATTGCGGATTGACTCCCAATCCGTCGTCACATCGTTCTGTCAGCTTCAGGGTCGATTTATCACAGTTTTCTCCTCTAGTGACCCCACGTTTCTATTGGATTACGTGTTAGGAATTTAGGATTTTTTTGTAAAAGCTGTACCATTGAGTTACAGCTAAATTTCTGTCTTTAATATATATTAAAGATGTACATATGTACAAGGCAAAATTTTAACAAAATTTTAGATCTTTTTTTTCATGAATAAGGTATATAGACTAATCAGTAAAAAAACTGTGTTCTGAATGGATCCCGCACGGGTCATGAAACTTATACAGAAAATATTTGAGCAAAACTATTAGTCCTCAATATTTGTATTGTTTATATCACAAGTGTACGAGTTTGGGTACTAAGGAATAAGTTTCAATGCAAAGCTAGGTCGTATACATGACATATATTGATATAACCTATATATAATCGAAGCTAAAGAATAAATCTAGCCGGACTTAAACCATATCAGTGTTTTCCATATTAACATCTATAACAAATATACGGCAATCATAATCCAAACAATTTACGTCTTCAAATAGCGACAATATAAGCATCTAATACATAAAACATGAGTTAAAACTGCGCAAAGTATTCCTGAAGATAACATTGTAAAGATTCATATAACAGATTCGTAGAGAGCGTAAACAAATCGTGTTGGGACAACATGATCCAATGCTCCCAGGCGAGCAGGTGAACGCTTATTGTGACCCGGAATGAAATCGTGGAAAGAAAATATTGAATCGTTCCTTTAGAATAGGGTATTGCGTGGGAAGTGGCAGCGAAAGATTGAAATAGAAAATTCTAGATGCGAAAAGTAAGATTGAAAGAATAGAATTTATTGGAACAAGTATTGTTGTTAATCGCTACGAATATAAAATAGTATCTATATATTTATATTAAAAACGAAATCTTGACGGTTTGGTATGAACACCCAGCTCTTCTATGACAAAGTAGCTTTTCAAAATGGCGGTAGATTAAAATAATCGACGTGCATAAGTGAAACGAAATTATTTATAAAGGACATGTTTTTGAAAATTTTCGACATCCCAAATAGTGTCTAATATATAACTCTAAAAAGTTAGAAGAGCGTGGAATTGATTTAAGATTTTTTACTATTGAGTTTTATTTCGTTTTGTCGATGGTCAATACAATCCAATTCTTCATAGTCCGAAAAAAGTCGAATTTCAAATCGATAGGTGAAATGAAGGTTGAAATCGGCAAACGAAAAGTGTCTAAAGTGCCAATCGACGTGAGATTAATAATGACATTGGTGGGATTTATTCGGAAACAGGTACGCTCGAAAATGTCAACCTGCGTCATGTCACCCGTGTATTCTGTACGGGAAGTATTACCTACTAAGTGATTTGTTAATATTTATGAGTAGAGTTTAAAAGTACCTAAGTACAATTTATGTGTTAAACAGATATTGAATAACGTTAAAGTTTTGTCATCATAATTAGAAATACATTTAAATAAATGAATAAAAAGAAAATTTAAGACATTCATGATTCAGAAGTAATTGTAGCCGTGCTATGAGTAAATATTTAGTAAAAATATAAATGGTCTAAAATAAGATTGTGACAAAATGGATGCAATTTCTCGAGAATGGATTATGGGGACTCTTACATGAGTTTAGGATATTACTTTAGATCAGCAGAAAACTCAAATATTTTATTAGTTCACGTTCACTGAGCAAAGACGTATAAGTTTCTATTCAAGTCCAAGTCAGCCTGCTGAACTTTGAAGATGGCTGGTAATATTTTAGCTGCCACTCTCCTATAGTGAACTAAAAGTATTTCTAAAGTTTTTCGGTTACAATTACGCAATTTTACTCAAAATTCGATTCCCTTGATTCTTGTTTGTCGGGCAGGACATTAGTGAAAACTTTTATGGTATTGATATGGCTCCTACGGATAATCTTCTGATTAAAAACCATTTGGTATACATTTATTTTAAACACACTTATATAAGTGTTCCCCCACACTAGGATTCCTTGTGTCGTGGTTCCCATGGATACACATACACACAAACCGAGAACAGACATTTAAACTTATCATTAAAATTTCTGCTTCGCTGGGGAAAGAACCTAGGACCCTTTGAATAAGGGATAGTATAGATAAGGGAATAGGGGAAGATAAGGGATAGTAGTAGATAATAATACCGGAGTATGGTAACCATTGCACCACGTTTGCAGTTTATACCGAAAACTAAAATTCTTTACTTAAGATATTTTATATATAGTATGAAGTCGTCAAAGTCCAACAATATTTTTAGAAGCATAAAGAAAATTCCTGCACTGTTATACGTGTTTATATTGTAAAACTTTAGAATTCCAGACCTCTCACCATTAGACGCTGAGTATCTTGAAGCTTTTAAGAGACAAGTAAAAGACCGTTTTGTCAATATTAAACTTTAATCTAGGTATTTTATTCTTCATCCGTCCTTCCCTCTAAGTACTTGTAGAATCTCGAAATGGAGTACTTGTAGAATCTCGAAATGGAACATTGTCAATTTCTGGATTTTATAAAAAATGTATATTTATATCGTATCTTATTGTATACTTATTTATCTTTTGTATTTTTAAGTACCAAATGAAAACAATTGTATTGTATTGTATTGATATCATTCCTCATCTGGCTATGATCATACTCCATAAAGAACATAGTATATCTGTATTTTTTCTCAAAGACTGATTAAAGCAAGTTACTTTAAACCATTGGTTAAGTAACATGAATTGGGTGTGACTACACTTAATTGCAATTATCATTAATAATTATGAGATTAAAATACTTCTTAAAGGTCTACGTCAGTCAAAAGGCCTGAAATCATCCTGAAAAAAAAAGGAAAAAACAAATAAAGTTGCCAATCTCTCTCCTTCTTCTTTTCAAGTCAAAGTTCATATCTTTTACCTGGTTGTAATACCACCATTTTCTATTGAAGAACAGAGCAGCACCTGAAGGCCCAAGGCTATTGAATTGGGGCGCATACGGATTAACATTCATGTGATCACCATCCATCTAAAATAAGAAGAATAACTAGTCCATTCACATCATCATGTATGTATCTTTCGTTGTTTGGAATTAGTTTAACTTTAGAGACATTTAGAAGTTTTGCTTGTTTGTCTGCGCGTAGGTTGTCACCTCCGAAATAGCTTAACAGATTTGGATGGGGTTTTTACTAACGTAGTATAGTAAACTTGGAGCAATATTAAGTTATTTTTTAATTCAGTGCAAGGAATGATTATAAGTAAATCTGGAAATATCCGTGTAATACATTTTTTCAAATATAGTTACCAAATTATAAATTTCTTCTAGACAGCAACTAGTATTTACGTATAATAACTTACAGCATGATTCCACATCCAGTTCTGCACATATTTGTCCTTGAACACTGTATAGGGGTTTCCTGGGTTTCTCTCGTAGTCTGAAGATTCAGAGCTGGGTTGTAAAGAATCTGATTCAGTCGAATCACTACTCTCGCGTTCTCTGTACTTGTGCACCGTCTTTTCATTGTGATTTCGACGAAAGTCTAATATCTGGGGAGTGAACAATAACAAATTTTTGAGGATGAACTTAGTATTAACGACTTCGAGGTAGAATTGGAATAAGATCCTACACAAATTAATAAAAATAAGAAAACCATGGGCAAAGATCTTCGCAAATGGGAAACAAGCGATAACTCATTAACTTTTTATTTTTTCTCTATTCCAATTTTAAACACAAGAACTTTTGAAATGAAGGATTCCAAACAATGAATCTACTCTATACAATCGTAATGCGCTCTGTGGTGTGTTTGCTCTGTGCACTCTTCTATTCTATCAACGACGTCCGTTATAACTGGACTATAGGTATGAATTACGTATTTAGTTACTTGTGCTTGCTATGTGACACAAAATACAAAATAAATTAAGTTCGATTTTTATCTTCTTTTCTATACTCTTTACTATAAATATATGAAAAAACGTGCAAAAAAGGACTTCTGAACACGAAAGAAAGCTCTAAGCAACTGTTCGAAGGTTCGAACGCGTGTCGTTTAAATCGAGAACCTTTCTAGAATATTCTACAGAAAACTCACAAACGAATAGATTTATTAAAACATGTGTTATCTCTGTTTACATCAGTATTTTTATGAAAGATCGATAGTTCGAAAAGCTTCGATAGTTTCATCATGTCATAAACAATTATACACAGGAAAAGCAACGCAGAAAATATATTTTTTTCTGGCGGAGATAATTTTTTAATCTTACAGAAATAGAATAATTTTCTTCTATGATTGAGTATAAAAATCCTAAATTTTTTCTATAACAATACGCACTGAATGTTCTACTTGAGATAGGTTTTACTTGAGATAGAGTTGAATATAAAATAACTAGAAAATACGTGTAATTAATACGAGTACTTGAGATGCTCTGATGGTGTGACTACGACCAATTAGGTGTACCTATGATTGAGGATAGCACGTTTTGTGACAAGCACTTTGTTATACAAAGTTTTGACTAGCAAAACAAATTCATACAGTCGGCCAACAGAGAATTAGCGCGGCCAACCGTGTAGGGGGCGCGGGGTGAGGCTTGTTCCCGGATCTCTAACAGCGTTTGGAGAACTGTCCTAATTCTCGCTTATATTTTGACCAATAATACATCAACCCATGTAATGGGGCGGTCGCATACTAACCTTTGATCTAAAACTACAGTCTTGATTCTAAACACGTTTTGTTTTGTTAACATTGTGTTCATCTATATTGGTACGTATGTGACGGCACCTACCCTCCTTGCAATTGAAGATGACGGCGCGTACCCGTATTGCAAATGTGAACAACATGTGCAGCGGCCAAGTATTGATTCATGAACAAACGATATAAAAAGGGGAGAACGATGCCGAATCGCGGTATTTTTCCATCAACCATTGCTCAGCGCACACATTATGAATCCGCGAGAAATTTTGTTATCGAATAGTCTTAAAATCTGCTTTAATTAATTTTGTTTTTCAAAACTTATTTAATCAGTAATTAAATTCTAATGAATCAAGTGATTACGCTACATATTAAGTATATCATGTAGAACGGTCTAATATTATTCTTTTAAATCTACTGTTTAACTCTTTTGATTCTTGCTCTTTATTGTCTTTATAGTTCGAAAAGTGATCTGAAAGAGATCGCTTTGTATCGATAAGACCACCTTTTATCCTACTGAATCTATTTAAAGTATCCGGTTTTATTTTTGTCCTTCTATTTCTATTTATAGAGTGTAAGCTTCTTTAATGGACGATACAATAACAATTTTATGCATGTATCTTGTACACACAGCAACTTTTATATGTGTATATGTGCTAGCATAAAGCTGCTGTCACACTTGTAATGATTATAGTATTCTCTAATGTTTTTATTACTAGCTTTTCTTTAGTTTCATTTGTCCAATATTTGAACATACTTTCCAGTGTCCGCTGGAGCTAAATTTTTTTATACATAATTGTGTAATTGGAAGCCAGTGCAAAATAATGATGTCGCAGAGCTGGTCTTATGATAGACTCGCAAAGTGACCATAGGAACTCTGAAATAAAAGGATGAAACCTCATCGAGTTTGAGTTCTTTTAATTTGTCCTGATAAGTACTCTGATCTGAGGTTATATCCAGGGTCTGATGATGAAACAGATCGCTACAAATGAAGCTTGTTTTTGAGGTTTTTAAACTATAGTTTTATACATTTATAACTACAACATAGCTATTTAGCTTATAAAGCTATATCATAAAATTGTATCTTTCAATGAAGAAGCGGCCAATATTAAAGAAGTATAGAGTGTGAAGTTAACGGATACTTGAGTCGTATCTAACGAAACCTGTTTAATCAATTAAAAAGTACTACAAATTTTGTCGTATCATGGACATGTATTTAAAGCAGCAATAGGTGAACATATACGCCGATAATATACATCATTATCATTACAACCCATAATTATCCCACTGTTGGGCTCGGGTATCCTCTCACAAGGTGAGGGGTATAGGCCATAGTCCACCACGCTGGCTAAGTGCGGATTGGCAGACTTTACACACCCTTGAGAACATTGAGATGAACTCTCAGGTGTGCAGGTTTCCTCACGATGTTTTCCTTCACCGAAGCACGTGATAATTAACTAGTAATACGCACTTTTTTTTTTTTTTAATTAGAGGCGCGTGTAGGGTTCTTACTCACGCCCCCTCGTTCGGGGAACCAACGTTAGAACCACTAGGCTATCACTTGCTATAACATACATACATGCAAAAATTCATAGATTGAGTTTTTAAACTATAATTTTTAACATTTTATAATTACAGTATAGCAAAACTATTTGGCTTATAAAGCCGTATCATTATCGTATCCTTCAATGAAGAAGCGGCCATAATTAAAGCTGTATAACTACTGTATGTTTCTACACTATGGTCCAGTATCCAACAAGTAAGTCGTAAGCTCCAAGCTAAATAAAAGCTGGTATATTACGTGTATCGTTGCAAACTACTCACGTCGTTGGCTTTTCCAAACAACTCCTCGCTGTAACGGAATACTGCTTTTATTACTTCGGCTTTGTTGCTGAAATTGTGAATACTTGAAGTAGATAACCACTTTAGAGATATCCACATCTGTGTATATTAATATTTTTTATGTAAACGAAATAAAGAAGATAATGTTTAAAAACTTATTTACTGACTACGTAAAAATCTATACTAATATTATAAATGCAAAAGTGTTTGTCGAAGCGTTGCTACGGCATGATTTTTTGGTTTGGAGATATTTGGGAGGATGACGAGTACTACTACGACGGCTATTTTTTAGCGAACATGGAATTTTTGTGAAAAGTTCCATTACGATGTATATTTCAGCCAAATT